>CM035191.1:9180375-9185712 GCA_020233015.1 Callinectes sapidus
AGGTTACAGGACAACGAGATTCCAGGCTTAATAGAAACAATAGTCAGAAATCGCAGCTCAGGACGCAGGAACCGATTACGGCGACCCACTCTGAGTGCCCTCGCCGCCCCATTCTAAGTACAGACACTGATGTATATTGTTTTGTAAGTAGCCGCAACATGAAAGTGTTCATAATACGTTAGTGTTGCAGGACGCCAGGCTCACTTCCACTGCCTCATGAAAAGTGCCGCTGTCCACCTGGCAACGTTAGTAGCGGCGGCTCACCACCTGCCCCCTCGCAACACTTCGGTGGTGACAACTTGTGTGACATCGAAGCGACACTTATCGTCTCCTGAACACTTTGCAGAATGATATATATTACAAAATTCAAGCCACCACCCACCAAAACATGAATCGAATCAACTAAATCCTTCATTCCACGTTTCCTTACACGCGGTGTTTCAGAATCCCTCACAGTGTTTGTGCATGCAATGAAATGAACATTCAGTACTACCTGATAAATGTATCCAATTATTGTTAAGAATCAAACAACCCGTGACTGTCCACCAAGCCAGGAATTAGTCCTAGGAGTAACAAACACACGCACACACACACACACACACACACACACACACACACACACACACACACACACACACACACACACACACACACACAAGAAATTTAATAAATATATAAATAAACAAGTACATAAATAAATAAATTAATAAATGAATAGATGAACAACTGAGTATATGAATGGATAAAAAAGTAAAAAAATAAAATTAAAATTAATAAATGAATTATATATATACTGTGTGAGTGTGTGTGTGTGTGTGTGTGTGTGTGTGTGTGTGCGTGTGCGTGTGTGTGTGTGTGTGTGTGTCTATGTATATCCTCTATATATATATATTCTACTATTATCTCACTAATTATATATCATATCTATTATATATATATATATATATATATATATATATATATATATTATACAACATTAATTTGATAAATTTGTATGCTCGTATTTTCAAGATAAACGTATCTATATTATGTATTTTTAAGCCTACAGAGAAAAAAGTGAGCTGAATTACTTCCACCGCCATTAAAAACGCTGACACCACTACCACCACCTCCTCCACCACCTACACTTCCACCCCTTGCCCCTCCACCACCACCATTTCCTCCTCCACCACCTCCTCCGCCCCTGCCACTACCGTTACTACTACAAATAAAACTATTTCTAACACCACCACCACCACCATTTCGAATATTTCCACTAGAACCAGCGTCGTAATCACTGATGCCGTCACCAGTGCCACCACTTCTACAACTGCTACTGTTACATTATTTCAATACTACTATTGCTGCTGCTGCTGCTGCTGCTACTACTACTACTACTACTACTACTACTACTACTACTACTACTACTACTACTACTACTACTACTACTACTGCTGCTGTTGCTGCTGCTGCTGCTGCTGCTGCTACTACGTGCTGATATTGCTGATAATAGGTTAGCACAGATACAGCGTCATAAGGTGACAAAGGTGGCGACACAACACGATAAGAGACACTAAAAACTTAAAATCAATATATGCCATGCGTTCAGAAATCACCCGTGAAAAAAATAATAAAGCTGGAGACAGTATGCGGACGCGTGTCTATGGTACTAACACTAAATGGATGATAAGTTCTACACACAGACGCTCAACGGAGATAAGAAAATATTTAAGATGTTCCCAGTGTTGTGGATCATTGTAAGACGATCAGAACCAAGAAGGGTTATTAAGTGTTATTCAAGTATCTTGTTTACAAATTGAAATCTGTAATCTTGTCATTTTTTCCTTTTTTTCCCTTTCTTTATTATCTATTATCACAGAAAGCGGCATTTTTCAAATTTCAAAGAGTTTTTTTTGTGAGTTTAAGTAATAGATGGACACACACACACACACACACACACACACACACACACACACACACACACACACACACACACACACACACACAAACACACAAACACACACTCACTCACTCACTCACTCACTCACTCAATCAGGCCCCTTTCGAAGATATATTACGCAGTTATTCGGTCGTACTTCTCATGCGCGCACTGCGGTATTGATTTGGGTCTAAGGCTTAGTGAGGCGCCCGCTCCTGCCCACTATATCATGCTCGCCCACCCCTATCAAAGCCCACCATCACCACTACTACTACCCCCCCGGCCAGCTGTCACGGGGTTCTGAGATGTGCCTTGTCTTGTCTTGGTTTTGTCTTTGGGGTATTTCCAACAGAACTTTGGGTACCTTCAATGAGCCTTTTATTTTGGCATTGTCTTGTTTTTTCATGTCTGGATTGTCTTGCGGTTGTTTTGAGTACTTCTATGGAATTTATAGTGACTGACGCTCTTTGTAAGCATTATTGTTTGCCATTTTTCTCCACGGCCGGATCTTGTCTTACATGGGAAAGTGTTTTCTTAAGCCTCATTAAAACTGGAAGGCAAACATTATGGTAAACATTATGTGGCTGTGATTCAATACTACATAATAATGAGATATTTATGCACTTTGTCCTTCAACCTCAGTCTTTATTACTGCGGTATAGAACAGATCTCCTTCATTCATATATGGCAGTTGTGGCTATTCAAGGTCAGATACATAACCAAACGATTAACAGATGCCAATATGACTATGAGAAGACGAGAAAGACTTTATAACTAATTGGTGTCTAATTTTCTTCTAACCAACATTCGTCATATAAGTTGTATAAAGATCACTATTTCAAATGCTCTTCTTATTCGTTACAATCATTCTTATAAAAAACAGTTTTAATGTCAATGAGTGCATTTGACAGATTTTTGATGCAGAAGGAACTACTCAGTAATATTTATAATGTTACAAGGTTTAATAATCTGCTTAATTTTTCATCTTCGATTTGAAATTAATTACTTTCCTGATTATGTATGCCCTACTCCTTATGACTTTTTTTAAGAGGGATGTTTCGAAACACTCCTCTTAATTACCATTACTCTTTCTGTCTTTTCCAGCTAGTATCATTCTGTGTTCCTGAATAGACTAGACATAAGGACAAGAAAGAATACATAAAAAAACAAATATAACTCATGGTATAAAGCTAAATTGTACTACTATTAGGTTATGTTGTAACATGTATCATAATTGAACTTACTTTACGCTACCTCATGTTATGTTGAGGTATATCAAGTTATATAATCATATTCTATCATGTTATGTTCTGTTATGTTTGACTAACATTCGTGAGTACAAGTTGTCATGACTGACGGCTACTTCAATACTTCAAGAGAATTTCGTCTTTCCGTCTTCCCCTTTACTTCCCCACACTGCTGTCCATGTCCGCCAAGCTGAGGTAGTAGGCGACCCTCCTTCATTTTCCCTCACCAACATAACACGATTAAAATCACATGTGATATTCGTATTCTTACATCGAAATTCAGTTGTTGTTTTTTTTACATAAATATTTTTGTTCAATTACCGTTCCTCCCCTACACTGGATCTGCGCTGCGTTGTGTGTGTGTGGTGATTGTGTACATTTGTTAAAACTTCCCCCCCGTGTACTCTTGATGGACAAAGAACACAGTAATAGAAATTATAATAATAATAACGATGATGATGATAATAATAATAATAATAATAATAATAATAATAATAATAATAATAATAATAATAATAATAGTATTAATAGTAAATAAATAAATAATAACAATGATAAGGCGATGAATGAATCAGGACGAATAGAGATGACTCCAACAATTCACTAATTTTTTTCCTCGTTATTGAAGACTGTCTGGCGGCATTATTCATATCGTGTGACAGCCTTTCCTTGTTTTCTTATCTGTGGATAGTATAGGCACCCTCTTTCGCTCTTCTTCCTTGCTTGCTTATGGTATTGACGTTGGAATTACATTGTTTCTTTCTTCCGCATCTTTTCAGCAATATGAACAAGACTAAATGTGAATTTTAATTATGCTTTTATTTGATAGCCAGGAAAGCAATAATACATAGGTATCATAACTTTCTTATTGCCGCCCGCGCACGCACACACGCACGCACGCACTCACGCACACACACACACACACACACACACACACACACACACACACACACACACACACACTGTAGCATTAAAGCGATTAGTTAAGCAGGCAAGCAAAAAGGTTCAGAAGGAGATTAGGGTGCAGGAAAAACTAGTTTACAAGGATTTCTGAAGTCGAGGAAAAACGACCAGCAGATCAGCAGCGGGACATTTCCCACCTGGGCGACGAGTTAATATTCCTGCCGTCCTGCGAGCCGCCGAAATCTCCCACCCAAAAAAGTAAAAGACGCCGGAGGAATGCAGATATGTAGTAACCTCAAAAATCATCCTTGTGACAGAGCTTTGAAAATAGAAAAATCAAATTTCTTGCCATTCATATTTCACAATCCTCCCCTGAAGCTCTCATGTTTTTATTTTTATATTTTTATTTATTCCGCTTTCCACCAACACCACAGAGGCTCCACGCTACGACCAGCTGGGATTTCTGACTTTGTAACAGATTTGCCCGGTGGGCTGTGCCGGGGCTCCTACTTAGGGGAGGCCCACCTGCTGGCGGTGCCTGGCGCTGCGAGGCCGCAGAGTTATGTTCGGGTGAGGCGCCGCGTTGACGTGTGAGCGACTCCCAGCCTCGCCGGGCACGGCACTCACTGGTGAGGGAGACCCACACTGCATGAAAACACCGATAATGGCTGACGGGCCGTGAGTAATGAGTAGGACGGCTGAAGGTGATTTTTCGTGTTAAAATGCTTTCTCATCAAGAGTATTATTTGGCCATCAACTTACATCAAGGACCTGCTGCCAGGTAACGTTCCATCCTGCAGGGAGGGAGTACCTCACCTGTGCCCAGGTGGGGCGGAGCGGCATCGACGGTGAAAAGGACGACTCATTAGCCCGCCTCGCTGACTGATTGGCAAACTAATCCCTTGAAATATTTCCGCTATTGGCTCGGGAACACTAGGGAAATTTTGCACTCAGCCCCTTTAGCTTGCTATCCGTCTTTACGTGAACATACCAGCATGCTAATATATATATATATATATATATATATATATATATATATATATATATATATATATATATATATATATATATATATATAGATATATATATATATATATACACACACACACACACACACTTTTTAACACTTTTTAGATAAGTAAACATGTACAAACGGAGCGATAGATAGGTAGATACTCGTTCATAGATAGAAAGATAGGTAGATAGATAGATAGATAGACAGATAGATGATAGAGAGAGAGAGAGAGAGAGAGAGAGAGAGAGAGAGAG
>CM035191.1:9198075-9215878 GCA_020233015.1 Callinectes sapidus
AAATAATAATCAACCGTTTCTTGAGGGCAAACCCATAGGGAAACATATATATATATATATATATATATATATATATATATATATATATATATATATATATATATATATATATATATATATATATATATCTTTTTTTTTTTTTTTTTTTTTTTTTTTTTTTTTTTTTTTTTTTTTTTTTTTTTTTTTTTTTGTGTGTGTGTGTGTGTGTGTTTGTGTGTGTGTGTGTGTGTGTGTAATGTTTTGATAATTAGTTGGGTATTAATGGCAAATAATCATCGTTCATATGTGCATGACCTACGTACAAAAAAAATTTAAAAACTTCACTTACAAGTAGAAGCTGACTGCTAAAAAACAACACATATAAAAAAAAAGAGAGAACGAGAAAAGGTAAATATGCATGTCTTGAGGCCTAGGAACAAATATACCAATGGATAACCACTTCAATGACAGTAACTAAAGAGTTAGCGTTCAGAAATAAATAGATTGGGAATATGTCTTGAGGGTAGAGCCACGTATGTTGCTGGTAGCGGAGACCATTAACATTACCTCTACACGTACACATATATAAAAAGGATGAGTGATAAGAGAAGCAACAGGAGCACCCCACTAAGTACTATTAAGTAGCTTTACAACACTAATGCCGCTGACACCCACCACAACAGGCGTGGACGAGCATTATTTTTAATCCGTATACAGGATCACTTAGTCTTAGCATTAACTTGTTATCTTGATTAAAAACATGTATTTATGTTCGAAATTATATATGATCAAGGAACCGCGTACATCATCGCTCTGCACCTCCACACACGCTGCCCGGGATAAGTGACGCAATACCCGTAATACCCTCGACTTTTTCCATCAGACCACCACCACCACAACCACCACCACCACCACCACCACCACCACGACCATCACCATCACTACAAACACGATCCTCGACGACATATTCATAAGAAGTGTGGGCGGCCTGCACTGTGTTCCATACATTCTCTAAACCAATACTTCCGCTGTGACACTATACATCACTTCACTATCATAGACATGCTCACATAAGCACTTCAGAATCACGCACACACACACACAGCCTCTACATAAGAGACGATGAACCAAAGGTGACGTTTACTTATTTATTCATGTATTTATTTTACCTGCAATGACTATTTTCTGGGGCAGTTCTTGGACACCTGGTTCACAAAGGGTGTCAAAAGTTGGTGACAGACCCGAGCACCGCGTCACTGATTACAAATACAGCGGGTCCGGTGCGTGCGAGTGTTGTTTAGTTCGCCGAGGAGGTCCCTGTTGTTTGCCACCGCCGAACATGCTCCAGGGAGTCCAAACAACACTACACTTTGAGTTAATACATTGACATTTCCAATCCTCACGTCACCCACAACAGCAGCAGCCACGGAACACTAATACTCTGAAAAACATGGATATTTTTTTTGTTGTTTTTTTTTCCTCACCGTATCAAGAAATTCCTCCACTGACGCTGCAAGACGCACAAACACATCCCGGATCATCCCTTGAGCTTTAAAGGAGACTGCTGCTGCTGGTGATTGCTGGTTTCACACTTTTACTTCACATACAAGTTTCTGGAAGCGAAGGTCACTCGTCTCACACCACTCATCACCAACACGACAATTAAGGAACGTCTTGGCAAGGGAAAGACGTCTCACAGTTATATCAAAACTCACGAGATGGTAGAGGCGGTGTGTGGCTCTCTCTCTTGCCTGCTACTGGCCGGCGTGCCATGCAGTGCCATGAGTGAAGGGAAGAAGGGGTGAGGGGCGTAGATTGTTCCCCTCTTGTGCAGGACCCTCACCCTCGCCCCTAACAGCACGCCCCACCCCAACCTCACCACCCTTTACCCCTGACCAAAAATGCCCTCGTTCCCACCCTCACCCTAAATCCTAATCCATACCCAGACGCACCGCCGCCCTCACCCACTACCCCACTTCCCCATCATTCCCCTTCTGCACTCTAGTTCCCTACTTGTTCCTCCCTTCCTTCGCCCCACCCATCGGGCTCTCCCTCGCTCCCCTTCCACCGTAGTCCCGTCATATCATCCCCATACTTCGTCATACGCACCCTTACCCAATAGCTAAACCCATCCCACGCCTTCTCGACCCTCCCTGCCATCAATTACAGCAGCCACCATTTGCTCAGGGGAGTAGCACTACAACACAATAACAAAAACTAATGCTGATGATGCTACTACAGCTAAGACTGCTTGTAAGATTCCTACCACTGCTACAAATATTCTTGCTACAACTGCTACAACTGCTACTGCTACTACTACTACTACTACTGCTGCTACTACTACTACTACTACTACTACTACTACTACTGCTACTACTACTTAAAAGATTTTGCCTGAAAAAAAAAAAATTATATTTGATCATGTTTACTGCATGATACTAGACGACTTCAAATCAATCAGATAGACTCGCCAAATTCCTTATAACTCCCCATTCACATTTTACCATTATGCAGACTTCACACACACACACACACACACACACACACACACACACACACACACACACACACACACACACACACGCTAGGCAATCCTGGACAAGAAAGAAATAAGGTTTTGGCAATACATTCACTGCAACATTAAGGAAGGAAAAAGAGACAAAGGCCATGATAACCGGACACACCTGGAGTACAGAACTTGCAAAAATGTTATGATTTCGAGTAGAGGGACGGAGGGAAGGAAAGCAGGAAGAGGAAGGGTTGGGAAGAGACAAGCAAACTCATAAGAAGGGGATCGGAAAGGAGAGCAGAAAGAGAGAGAGAGGGAGAGAAAATGTGTGTGTGTGTGTCTGTGTATGTGTTTGTGTGTGTGAGTGAGAGTGTGAGAGAGAGAGAGAGAGAGAGAGAGAGAGAGAGAGAGAGAGAGAGAGAGAGAGAGAGAGAGAGAGAGAGAGAGAGAGGGAGAGAGACGAAAAGAGATGCAGATAAAACACAGCTACAGAAAGAGACCAGTAAGAGTTGTTAAAAGGAAGAGGAAAAAAAAGAAGCTACACACGCATACATAAAGAAAGACTAAAAGCTGATGGGAAAAATAAGATAAACCATAACCTAAAGGAATAACGTAAGATAGGGAAGAAAAAACAAAGAAAAATACCACGCACGGTTTTTTCCTTCGTCCTTCGGGTAAGAGAGATTAAAAAAGAGAGATATGAAAAAAAATCCGGAAAAAAGAAAGTGAAAAATGCCTTGAACTCTGAGTCAGATATGAATGTGAAAACACTGAGTCTACTCGCAATATATCGTTCCTCCTCCTCCTCTTCTTCCTCTTCCTCCTCCTCCTCCTCCTCCTCTTCCTCCTCGTCCGCCACCGTCTCTTCGCCTCACCCATGCATTGCCTTCGCGCTCCATATCACGAGCACTGGAATCTCTCTCTGTGCCTTAAGCTGCGCGGAGTGTGATATACAAGATCGTTTGGAAGAGTCAAGGGTGTTGGAAGCATCTCATTCTTCCTCTTGCGCGTCGAAGAAATGAATAAAAATAGCATGTTTTAGTGGCTTCTTCCCCCTGCCAGCTCAGTGTTTCCTTTTACTCATAATTCTCTTCTATTTTACCTTATTCTGTTCCATCATGTATTGATTTGTGTTGGAAGTGTTTCTCTCTCGTGTTTCGGTGAAGTGATAATTAACATGTTTGAAGATTTATTATTTTCTTCATTATCTCAGTTACTCTTTTTAACAATATTAAATTTTTTCATCATCTTTCATTACGTGCTTATTCATTTTGTTCATCTATGTACAAGGACTAGCAATCATATGTTAGTTGTGTTCTAAGAGCTTTCCTTATCTATGTACATATTTTTTATGATAGAAGCAAAGCAAAATGATCAAGAACGTGATCATCGGGATTTCAATCATACTTTACATGAATGCACACTAGAAATATAATCTGCAAAAAATAACAACACTTTCCACCATCACTTGAGTTGAAAATTAAAAAGAAAAGAAGAAAAAAACACGAGCCAAGAAATATCAGCGCATACCTTTCGAGGGAATACGGATACCAACAAATTAATTTCACAAATCCTCGTAAGTCACTATTCCCTTTCAGCATTTTGGACAGGTGAAGCTCCTACGCCACCTGCCTTTACCTGCCTTTACCTGCCTTTGCCTGCCTGCCTGCCTGCCTGCCTGCCTGCCCACCTGTCCCGGGTAATGAGTGTGTCAGAGCTGCATTTCAACCCCTCATCAAGGTCGCAAGGGTGATTTTCTATTTTTACCTTCCCACGTCTCTCCCTCTATCCCTTCTCTCTTCATTAGCTTCCTTTTTCATTTCCTCCCTCCTCCTCCTTCTCATACTCTTTCTCCTCCAATCTTCTCTTCCCCTTTACTGCTGCGTCCCCATATCCCTCTTTTTTCCTTTTTCTCGTCCTCGTCTTTCTCCTCCTCTTCCTCCTCCTCCTCCTCCTCTTCCTTTTCGTTCCCATTTTCCTTACTTTTCTGCCTTCTAATTTTCCTTTCCTCATCTTCCTCTTCCTTCTCTTCCTCCTCCTCTTCCTCATTCCCAATCGTCTTTCTTTTCTCCCTTCTAATTTTCCTCCTCCTTCTCCTCTTCCTCCTCCTCCCTTTTTCCCCTTCCTGAGTACGTCAAAGGCACAAATACAAATACGAGGATGAAGGAAATGACTCCGTTTTTAATTTGGCAACCAAAGGGGAAGATCAAAATAATTCAAAGGCGTGCTGAAGAACAAAATGAAGAGAGAGAGAGAGAGAGAGAGAGAGAGAGAGAGAGAGAGAGAGAGAGAGAGAGAGAGAGAGAGAGAGAGAGAGAGAGAGAGAGAGAGAAAATAAATAAATGAATAAATAGTAGTAGATATTAAACAAGTAACAGAGAATACGATAACTCCATATTCCTACATGATCTCCTAATATTCATGATTTATTAAGCAACCGGTATATTTATACTAGTATTCATGTTTGTTTTATTTATATTTTCAACTCAAAAGTCTTACAATTACTATTTATTTTTTTTACCTTTATAATGCTAGTTCTTAAATATAATAGATGCAAGATAAGGGAAAGTACCTCTTCAAAAGTTTGTGTTTAGTTTCCTATACCAAGACACTGTGATGAGTTGAGCATATTTATCAAAAGGATAATAATAAAAATGACTAGATAAACATTAAGCTAGACAATGAAAATTGTTGAACTAAATAAACATTAAGGTAGCAAAATGAAAATTGCTTTCGAAAATAAATACACTTCAAAACTAACTGAACAAAATAATGAATAACTAAACATATACAAAACACAGACAAAATTAAAATAAACAAGTAAATACATTATGAAAATATTAAAGAAATCTCCTTTCTCAGTAATCGTAAGTGAGAGCAGCAACAGTCTGACTCGAGTCACTATAACGCATTTCACTCCAGCATATTTCTTAGAATCTCTATCTCTTCTGTCTAATATTGCTTGCGAGAAGAGTCCTTCTTCCATCGAGAGTTTGATTTCGTGGAAGGAGTAATTACAAAACATGGCGAAAGAGTTCAAAGGATGGTTGTGGATGAAGAAAGGAGTGGAGATACTGGCGAGGTTTCAGCAAGAATACGAGAATGAATCTGGGGAGTGGGAGGACATCTAGTGAGCCAGGATGCAAATTCACTAAGTATACTAACGTAGCAGAGGTCAAAGAGAAATAATGTGTCGAGACTACGGAGGGTGACACACACACACACACACACACCACACACACTCACACACACACACACACACACACACACGCACGCACACACGCACACACACACACACACGCACACACACACACACACACACACACACACACACACACACACTTTGCAAATTGCTTTCATGTCAGTTAGTTAAGATCTCGACACACACTCTTAAAATATATTGTGCATTGTTATTTGTAGTACATAATATTCAGAGCACACTAAGATATAAACAGTACTTAAAACCTTTGTGCTTGGAATCAATCTTATCATTAGTAAGTCGTGATTCGTGAGAACGATGAAATTACTGAACGAGCTTTTTGTTCTTTTTTTCCCGCCCTGTGATAGTACAGAGAGGCTTCCTGCTGTCAAATGTTCTAAAATAAAACATTTTATTCTGGTAACTTTCTCCGAACAGTTCTGTACCTCCATGTTTCTACTGGTGGTGGTGGTGGTGGTAGGGGGCAGGAGGCGGCAGGAAAGACTGGGGAGGACAGTTATATATGTCCCCCTCGCCTGACCTCAGCCTCCACGCCAGCTCCTGCACGGTCTCCTGGTATCCCTGTGTTAGGTTCGGTCACAGTGAGAGTAACTTCACCTAACCTAACCTACCAATTTTACTTTTATTTTTCTTTGTTTTATTTGTCCTTTCAATCATAAGAAGTGTAGTCTGGTAAGTCTTACAAAAAAAAAAAAAAATTAATGTGCTACTAATAAATTTTCACAAGGATTCAGTATAGAGCGGAGACTCTCAACAAAAAATATAGTTTTGCTAGCATTAACCATACTCAACTATCCCAAATCTTAAGGCTTATTCAGTACAAAGAAAGGTTAAAAAGTGCAAGGAATTACGGTACGTTACGTTACTATAGATGTAATATAATGCAAAAAATCAACATACGACTGGTAAATACACAACACGCTAATCACAACCACTGACTGGAACATGTGACGTCTTGGGAAGCAGCCTAACTAACTAAATGAACTCAATGGAAATCTTGAAAACCTGATTAATACATGACTTGTAACTACAAAACATGTCAATCACTGCCAGGTAACGTGAAAGAGATATGAAACAACTTATCGCTTCATCAGAACATCATTTGTCTCTTGCTACCTAGCTCAGAAGACTCGTAGCTGACAATATCTCCTTCCAAAAGCGTCAGGAAATGAGAGAAGGGCGGACAAAAGGAAAATTCATAACGATAAGGCTCTTGTGATTTCCAGTCTCCTCCACTCGCCCTTGTAACGTGAGTTTCCGGCGAATGACATGTTTCATTAGAATGATTAACAAATTGTCGATGTGAAACTCATGTCTTTTCCAAAATGAAATTAGACCTGCATCTGAAGCAACGAGGGGAACAAACTGTGATGCATTTCAATTTTCTTTTCAAGTCTGATAAAAAAAAGGATGGAGGAGAAAAACCAAGCATTGCACTCCTCTCCCCTCATGTCAGACACATCGCCTTCATCAGCCTAGACAGAGGCACCATCTTACCTCTTACTGTTATGAGAACTCTTTTCTTGCCCATTCCCTTGCTTGAGATTATAATAACTTTCTTCATGATACACACACACACATACACACACACACACACACACACACACACACACACACACACACAAAGACTTGAGAACAGGGGTTTTCTAGCGCGTATAAGGATAAAGTTCCTTTTGTAGCAAACTCATTTTTTAAGCTATAGGAAAAACAAATTCTTAGATATAATGTTGGGACTAGCTTAAAATATAATACACCATTAAAAATACATAATGGCATTTTAGAAGCACTAATTAATTCCTGAGGACGAAACCACGGAGTTAAGTTTAATTAATTTCACAGAAAGTTTTTTTTTCTTTCTCAGATTTTAAAATACCCTTCTTGTCTTTTGAACTAAAATAGTCTTAGAATCACAGAACACCATCTAATATTAAAAAAAAGAAAATAGTAGAAGAAAGAATCGTACTCTCCTAATTAATCACCACCGTAGAGGTTAATGTTACTCAGAACTCGCTCTTATTAACCAAATATCAAGGACAGTTTTTCAATATAACGCACTGCTTTAAATAACGATTAATGTCACTTTCTCAGCAGTCATTCGTCCCTCCGTGCCGCCTCAAGCCGACTTCAGGCTGTGAACCAACGTGGACTTTTCTCTGAGTTACATCGTATTTTTCCCCTGAGTCCATTTTCCTCTCTTGCCTCAGAGGGTGGCGCGGGGAGGAAGGGAGTGGGGGGTACTGGTGTGAGGGAGGGAGGGAGGGAGGAGAGGCAGCGCGGCGGGGCGTGAGACGAAGACAAGAAAAATGACTTTCTAGTACATGAAGCAGAGTTGGAAGTAATTTTTCGGAACGCCTGCAGTAGGAAGTTTAATTTTCCACGGCGCGTGAGAGAAATGTGAGGTTCTTTTATGGTATGGTCACAAAAGTTTGGATATTTACTTCTCCGGAGCTTGTGGTAATGGAGTTGTTTTTTTGGCGCAAGATACTGCTCACCAAATTGTTTTCTGGACGTCCAAAATGTCCCGAGAAAGAGAAAAGGGAGTTTCTTCACTTCTTGCACGCTGTTGTTAGGGGAACCTGAAGATTGTTTCAGAAAATATTAATGTATATGATGTGTCCATTACTAAACTGCACATGCAAGAAGTAGTAACAATTGTATTTGAGAATCATAATTTGCTCATGGTAATATTAATAAATTCTGCAGATTCTTTGTTAACAACAATGCAATTCGTTATTGTCTTTCACTTTGAGGGTAAATGTAATTTTTTTCCCTTCCACAATGAGTATTCTGTAAGAAAAGGTTACTCTTTGGTGAAATTACACAACACATATATAAATGGTCAGAGAAGATCTTCTCATTTTTGTTTTCCATCAAAAAAGTATTTGTCAGAAATTCTAGTATTTGTCCCATGGAAACGTCTAGAGTATAAGCCAACAATACGACTATATAGGATCATAAAAAATACTAAAAAACGCTACAAGGAAAGTACAAAAAGCAATCTGGGCTACACATAGTATCTTCCCCATCCATAAATTTTACTGTTCTTCTAGTCACAGGGCCACACAGAAGAATAAGAATGAGAATCCAATACAAAATTAAAACTTGTGTATACTGGTGAACTGACAAGGGCATGCAAAATGGCTTTTTGCAATCTTCTTACTTGTTCTCTTGTTTTGATTCCTTTTGTGCGTTGAGAGAGAGAGAGAGAGAGAGAGAGAGAGAGAGAGAGAGAGAGAGAGAGAGAGAGAGAGAGAGAGAGAGAGAGAGAGAGAGACTAGACCAGACTATAGGGGATGAGAGAGGACAGCGCGTGCATGTTGTGAGCCTGTAGTTATACCCCAGAATATGCTGGCCAAAAAAAAAGTTCATTTCGAGGACATGTGGCGAGGGTGACAGTTCGGATTGTTTTGGCCGTGTTGGAGGGGTCGAGGGAGGGTGTCTGTTCGCATTGTTGAGGAGGACACCAGCCAGCCACCCGTCAAAAAAAAGAAGAAGCAAAATCGGGAGTGAGTGCGTGAGTGCAGGACGAAGACGCTACGTGAATTTCCTCTGGAGTAGTATAAAGTTCATTTCTGCTTATCTGATAATAAAGCGTGCGTAGATTTCCTAAAGCTGTTGATTACGATTTTGCTAACTGAGGTTTTCTTTATTTATCTTACTCTCCTAACTATTTTTCTTGTTCCTGTAGTTACCTTTATTACGTTTTTTTTAAGTATATTTCTATTTATGGCAGATTTTATTACTCGAAAGAGATGAATATATATATATATATATATATATATATATATATATATATATATATATATATATATATATATATATATATATATATAAACTTTACTTTTTTTGTATATATCACACTTATTTTTCCATTCCTTATTAATCAAAGAAACCTTTCTGAGATCATTTCATATTTTATTCTTAAAATTCATGCTACGATTGTAAAAAAGAAAAATGTTCTTTATTAATGATTTTTAACTTTCCTTACGTTTGCCGTGCATGATTTAATTTGTTTATAATTGCAATATATGTATTTCTTTGTTACCTAAGACATCACTCAAGAGGATTTTATTATTACTAAAGGTGTTATGCAAATGAGGTAATTAGTTTACTAGTTATGTTTCTTTCTTTTACTTTTGCTTCTGCTTATGTTATATACTTACTATATAATTCCTACTCTTACATTTTTTTGCTAACAAAAATATTTCCCAAAGACATAAGGTTATTATTGAGACTTTCCAATGAGATAATCGTTTATCAGTGATGCTCCTCCCGTTTATTTTCTTTTTGAGGTTAGTTTTTACGCTTTGAGTTTAAGAATGTACCATGTTTGTAAACCATGATTCTTTGTCTTCTGTTTCTAAATGTAATGTTTATTATTTGATATTAAAAAAATACCGTAATTATCAGAGATTCTCCATTCCTTTTTCTCCTAAGGCTTCTTTATGTGGGTTAATGCGAAGAGATTACTAAGAGCTCTCTCTGATGCTACCCCTCTTTGTCTCCTCTTCCTATGGTTATTGTCTGTGGTTTGATGGTCGGAGGATACTAAGAAGTCGTTTGTTTATAAGTGATGTTTCTCTCCCTCTCCCCACATTCGTCACGTATCTATTTTCACCTCCCCATTTGGTCGCAGCACTGAGGGGTGACAAACTGGAGTGGCTGAACTGTTCATGCAATCGTTATTTCACTAGCGTTTGTTTCCACATTTATCTATTGCACTTCCTGAAAAAAATAAATCAAATCGAGAACAAAAACTACGTCAGTGTAGGAAGAAACCAACTGCCTTGTCGATTTATTATTTTTTATTATTTTTTTTTTCAGCTTTTTGGGTCTTGCATGCAGTTTCCTCCTTGTTGAGTTTGCATCACTCAATATATTTTGTTTTATCGCCAGCTTCCCAATGAGGTCGACAGATCCCGAAATTCACAAGAAGAAGAAGAAGAAGAAGAAGAAGAAGAAGAAGAAGAAGAAGAAGAAGAAGAAGAAGAAGAAGAAGAAGGAGAAGAAGAAGAAGAAGAAGAAGAAGAAGAAGAAGAAGAAGAAGAAGAAGAAGAAGAAGAAGAAGGAGGAGGAGAAGAAAAAGAAGAAGAAGAAGAAGAAGAAGAAGAAGAAGAAGAAGAAGAAGAAGAAGAAGAAGAAGAGATAAAAGGAAATTGCGATCACTACTCCTTTGAGATGTCTTTCCATAAACATTCTGACCCACGAAGAAAAAAGAAAAGAAAGATGCAGAAGAAAGAAAGAAATAAAAAATGAAATAAAAAAATAAAATGGAAATAAACTGGATAAGGAGAAAATAAAATAGAAAATAAAAAAAACAGCAGAAAATACATTCCACTTTCTTCAAACATCCTTTTATGGGGAGTCATTATTTGGTGGATTTCATCATTTTCTCATTTATCTCACGTCCTCTCTTAAATTCAGATCGCCTCAGCCTGTCTTCAGTGTCAGCAGCTGCTCTCTCTCTCTCTCTCTCTCTCTCTCTCTCTCTCTCTCTCTCTCTCTCTCTCTCTCTCTCTCTCTCTCTCTCTCGATAACTCGTTTCTATATCCTGCCTGTCGTTTCTAAGCTATCGCCAAACTTCTAAAAACTTCTAAAACTGATTCTCGCATGCACGAGAGAGAGAGAGAGAGAGAGAGAGAGAGAGAGAGAGAGAGAGAGAGAGAGAGAGAGAGAGAGAGAGAGAGAGAGAGAGAGAGAGAGGGGGGGGTTAACACTGCAGTTCTTGGTATCTAGATTCATAGCACTTTGGATTGTTTGCCGACTATAAATCGGCAAATAAAGAAAATTTATTACATGTGTTCAAAACTGTCCTCGCTGAATCCTGCATGAAAGACAACAAAGGCGATGAGAGAGAGAGAGAGAGAGAGAGAGAGAGAGAGAGAGAGAGAGAGAGAGAGAGAGAGAGAGAGAGAGAGAGAGAGAGAGAGAGAGAGAGAGAGGGAGAGAGAGAGAGAGAGAGAGCAGACAGGCAGAAAACACCTCTCCAGTTCCATGATTCCTAAATCCACCAACGCTTTATACTGCTTTCTGCCTGTGAATTCTACAACACTCCGGCAAAAGATGGAGAGTATTCCTGTAGTAAGCGATGCCCAACTTAATACGTCATACGAGACCCAAGGAATGAAGAGGGAGAAGTACAAAATAGCTCTCTACTCTTTGATTTGACGAGCACATGAACCAGCTCTCTACACTGCTAAATCTGATCGAGCTAAATGATACAAGCAAGAAGACAATGAAGGAGAGAGATAGAGAGAGAGAGAGAGAGAGAGAGAGAGAGAGAGAGAGAGAGAGAGAGAGAGAGAGAGAGAGAGAGTCTTCAGTCCTTAATCTCTTTTTATGATGTAGCATTGTTCTAAATAGGTGTTCATCAATCTTCTCTCATTCCCTGCACCCTTCTATGAGGAAAGGTATGATAAATTGCAAAATAATTAAAAATACATTTGAAAACTCTACTCATAAGAGCGAAAATGTGTAAATAAATTATTGAACCAGAAAACAGCTTCTCTGTTCTAAATAATTGTTGCAAAAGTGTTGAGTGTGAAGTTGAATAAAATACTACTTGAATCGTGTGTTGTGGGAGGAGTGCCTGAATGAAATACACTAATACGATTATAGAATAAAAATGTGAAATATTCTACTATCAGGATATATTCGCTTCATCCCGTATCTCCTCCATCCCTCCCACTTCCCCTTGGTTTCCACACTTAATTCCCTCTACCTTTTATTTGTCCTCCCCTCACCCGCTGGTCCTTGGGTTGGGTGGAGCTACAGATGACACACGGAAGGTGCTATTCACTTACCTTAAATAAAAGGAGAATGTTTCATTAGTGAAGGAAGACAGGAAGAAGAAAGGAGGTCGTAATTAATTGTTGCATGCTGAATAAAGACAAACAGCCACTATGAATCATGTCCGTCTGAGTGTACGTCAATTACTAGTAAATGCATCACTACTCATATCTATCACACGACACGCAATTTGCTAAGCATTTCCTACCTTGCACTTTTACACTCACAGGACCTGTCATATACCACAACACGTACTGCAATAATCATTCCCAAGTACCCTTTAAAAATTCACCCACCGAGGTTAACTATAAGTTCTTCACTGCATTTCCTGTCAATTTCCACACATTCCATAAAAAACTACACTATCTCTGCCCTCAACGGATCCTGGAATGAACAGTACAGAAATGACAAGGGAGACAAAGGGAGAAATACCAGCAAACACCGCTTGTTCCCTTCCCTCCCTTACGACACATGGAAATGACCCAGACACACTTCGCTTCAAGGACAAGGTAAACTGAAGCTTCTCAGAACAACTCCCACTAATGGAGAAACGCCAAGTAAGAACCTTTCAAAGTATCAAGGCATAAGTGAGGAGCGAAGAAGTAACAGAGAGTCATAATGTAGGTATTTGTAAGTAGCGGTAAAGTATTGAGGAAAGTATTTCAGTTATTGATCGAGAGGAGGGTATTACTAAAACATAGGAAGGGGCTGAAAGAGAGAGAGAGAGAGAAAGAGAGAGAGAGAGAGAGAGAGAGAGAGAGAGAGAGAGAGAGAGAGAGAGAGAGAGAGAGAGAGAGAGAGAGAGACCCAGAATTTTTCACACACACACACACACACACACACACACACACACACACACACACACACACACGAAAGACATGAAAGACTCAAATATTCATAGTTGCGTCCAGCAGCAAAGATAATGCTCTTCTACCTATGCTCTGGTCCTCATGCTCCTAACTACGCTCCTCCGCTCAAGAATACTCTCCCTTCAATGCTCCCAACGACACTTCCCACACACTCCTTAACTATTCTCTACTTCCCTCCCACGCTCCCCTTCCTGCCTCCAACCTATGATCCAGTCCCCACGCTTATTAATAATGCGCTGCTTCTCTCCCATGCTCCCTTATCATTTCCCTGCCCATGCTCCTTTACATGCACTACTCCTCCCTCTCCTATGCTCCCCTATCAAGCTTTCGTTTATTTTTTCTAGACCACTTACTGTATTACATGTGTTTCCCATGCTCTCATACACAGATTCTTCATCATATTCTCCACCTCAGTTACTCTGTCTTCCTTCTGTTTTATGGTCATTCTCTTATCTTCCTCCTCATGCGCCTTACTTTATTCTATTCCTGCTCATTCCGGGGAGGATAATAAGGAACACTTAGTTTGTATTTAGCATTGTCTTACCTTTATTTTAACTTGCCTATCATTATCTTGCATGATTAAGCTCTTTAATTCTTCCTATTTTAGTTTTCCGATTTTTTTCATAGTTCTTCCTGTCAGGAAATAATGTAACTCATGCGAATGACTATAAAATATTAAATCTAAACTGAAAAAGGAAATGAAAGGAAAACGGTTTAAACAAGTTGGATTGTGGATAAAAGGAACAAAAGTTGCCTAGGATTCTGAAACTCTTCGTACTCTCATCATATCAAATTGTCGTGTGTTGTATTCGCAATGATAACGCAGGGCATTTGAAAAATCACCATGAAAACGTCCTCGAAAAATCCGATGACTTCAAAAATAACTTGCTGAAGGTAAAGGAATAAGACGAAGGAATGTTAAGGAACGTGTGTGTGTGTGTGTGTGTGTTGTCAAGGAGGTAGTAAGTGAAGATATTATACAATTTCAAGAGAAAGTTATACAATGGTTCTGATGACAGACGCAAAGTTTTAAGTGCTGAGTAGTTGAACTGCTCAAGTCACCTGACCTTTCAAGTCTTATTATTTTTCTGTGTTATTATGTAATTATCTTTTCTCACATCACACGACTATATTACGGCACGAGACATCCCAAATACACATCATTACTACCTTCCACTACCGCGCGAACATCCCAGAAAAGCGCTTCCCTTCTCCCACACTGAAAGAGATGACACCTTAACACGCTCTACGTATACATTTTCTTCTGCACATCTACCATTTTATATTAACAAAAAATACCAAACATATCACCTTTTTACCATATTTTAATTACGTATACCTTCCCCCTCTGTACCTGAACTATACCACATAACACCTCCCTAACACACTCAACCCATGAATCACAACAACCATCCCTTCCATTAACACACTCAACCCTTGAATCACAACCGTCTCTTCCCCTAACACACACACACACACACACACACACACACACACACACACACACACCTCCCAGACATCCTCATCCCCGCAAGCACAGTAGTAAAGGATTTTTCCCGAGGGCATGGATCTTCTCACGGGCAGATTCTTGCAGAGATGGGAGGATAAAACCTGCTTCTCGGCGGCTACAACCTCCACTATTTCGTCCACAGCCGAGCCACGACGTATCTCAGTGCAGCTCTCCAGGACATGTTTATTGCCCGTCTCCCGCTGCTCTGGGCACTGTTTCCTCATAACACTGACTCTCTGTCCCTGTCCGTGTGTGTGTGTGTGTGTGTGTGTGTGTGTTAAGTTTCTGGTTATGTTTTTCTGTTGTTTGTTTTGGTTTGGAGTTTGTTTGCCGTAGGTATGTGACTTTAATTTTCTTGTTTGTTTTGCGTGTTATGGGTCCGTTTGTGTCTGTATTTAGTCTTGCTTCTGTTTCTCAGTGTGTCTTTCCTTTCGTTCAAATATGCATATACTCTCAACAGTGAACTTAAATCTGAAAGTTGGTGTATGTGTCAGTGGATTGTTATTCTATTTCTTTTTTCTTTCTATCTCCCTCTCACTTTGTCAACATACATACATACATACATACATACGTACATACATATTCTCATATTTTTTCTGAATATTCCTTTGAACTCTTTTAGGAATGGCAACTTCAGTGAGATTGACAAAACATTCCCTTTAGCGTGACTGTTGCTGGATTTCTTCTTCACACACACACACACACACACACACACAGACACACACACACACACACACACACACACACACACACACACACACACACACACACACACACACACACACACACACACACACACGAAAAGTCAGTCACAATGGTAGGAACGTAATATTATTTATCTGTGAGCCATGCAAGACTGCCATTTATCCGTTACATTTTTTTTTCTTACTGTGACGTGATTCTTTTTTTTTCTATTCGTCGGTTTTTGTGTTATTTTTGTTCCAGTGACATGAGTTGTTCCTGAGATATTTGGTTTTATTTTCAATCTTTATAATCTAATTTCCTTTTATATTACATAATTGAATGAATGATTCCCTGACTAACTAATTGACTGACTGACTGACTGATGAACTCACTTATAGACTGTTCGATTGCCTAAATTGACTGTGGCTGACTGACAGATATTTGAGTCAGAATAGAATCATACAGTAAAAAATCTACGAGCAACACACACTCCCTTTCTCTCTCTCTCTCTCTCTCTCTCTCTCTCTCTCTCTCTCTCTCTCTCTCTCTCTCTCTCTCTCTCTTAATTTCCTGCAGTAATTCGTTAGGTGACGGAGTTATAGTCTCGTCTTTAACAAGGAGTTACTTTATTACGAAGAGAAGAGAAAGATACACTACCCCTCTCTCTCTCTCTCTCTCTCTCTCTCTCTCTCTCTCTCTCTCTCTCTCTCTCTCTCTCTCTCTCTCTCTCTCTCTCTCTCTCGTTTTTTATCCTT
The DNA here is from genome assembly GCA_020233015.1 of Callinectes sapidus. Classification (NCBI taxonomy): domain Eukaryota; kingdom Metazoa; phylum Arthropoda; class Malacostraca; order Decapoda; family Portunidae; genus Callinectes; species Callinectes sapidus. Next base: position 9,214,391 of record CM035191.1, read on the forward strand.
AACTTCCCAATTGTCTATTTTTTTAATATGCCTTTTCTCTCCTTTCCTTTCCTTTTTTCTCTTCTCCTACCACCCATCTACCTACTCATACACCTAAAGAAAAGAAAAGAAAGAAAAAAAAAGACACACAGACACTCACACACACACACACACACACACACAGACCTGGTGGTGCAGTGGTACCACATCCGACTCACAATCGAGCGAGCTTGAGTTCAATTCCCCGGTGGGCAAGGTTTTTATTCGTGTGTTTGGCCTCTGTCCGCTTAATAATGATTACGTACCTGGTGTAAGTCTGAAGTTGTGATCCTTTGCTTGGTAGGAGAAATAGACTCCGAATAAAAATACACCCGGGGCCCAGGAGATCATGAGGCTTGTTGGCGCTATACGTACTATGGCAGCCACGCATCGGGATCTCAGAGGCGACTGGGTAGTTAAGATGTGTCAATGTTACAGCATCAGGATAGGTATGAGCACGATAACATGTAGATTTTTAGCTGAACTTCAAGGCTGCGATTCATAATAAATAGTAAATTATTATTATTATTATTATTATTATTATTATTATTATTATTATTATTATTATTATTATTATCATTACTATCATCATTATTATCATTACCATCATTATTACACACACACAGACAGACAGACACACACACACACACACACACACACAGCCATCATTCATTACGTCAACAACCCCAAGCCAGACAAAGCTGTTCCCTATTCACTGTTTTTGACTCAACTGTTCCCCAAACACAAACAGTAAAACCGTACTTTCCCCTCAGCTTTCCTCCTCCGCCCTAATGGTTCCTTTGTCTCCACTTCCCCGTGCCAATCAATCCCAGGAAGATCACAATTAGGGAAACACAAAGAGGCGACGAATTTTTGTTACCAATTTCTCGCTCCAGTGACAAGATTGTGTGATTTCCGACGCTTCTGTTTCTTTATCAGATTGGAGAAAGGTTTATCTGTTGATGTGTATTGGTGGGAACGAGTGAATGTTTGTTATGGTAATACTGAGATAAATTGAGATATATTCCTTTATAAAAAAAAAATTGTAAAGACTGAAAGCACTTTTAGTAATTAAATAAATGTGAAATTGAGAAAGTAAACACACACACACACACACACACACACACACACACACACACACACACACACACTAACAACTCTTTATTAGCACACTAATGATAGGGGCGCGTTAAAATACTGTAAATGTTCAAATGTTCACTTTTACAACTAACGAGTTTTAGTTAGTAGAACAGAGCAGTGCTTCATTGGGGTAATGGTACATGCTACTCTGTCTGTTTACTTGTAAACACATTGCAAAATATTGTAAAATAGAGATATTTGCAGTAGGTTGGTGTAGAAGGTTACAAATGAAACACAAGTGTTGACAATATGCAGGATTAAAATTTCTATTAAAATGAGCACCAAAAACTAATGTCATATGTAATTAGGGAATATGAAATTATGCAATAA
>CM035191.1:9216175-9223675 GCA_020233015.1 Callinectes sapidus
CACACACACACACACACGCACACACACACACACACACACACACACACACACACACACACTTTGCAAATTGCTTTCATGTCAGTTAGTTAAGATCTCGACACACACTCTTAAAATATATTGTGCATTGTTATTTGTAGTACATAATATTCAGAGCACACTAAGATATAAACAGTACTTAAAACCTTTGTGCTTGGAATCAATCTTATCATTAGTAAGTCGTGATTCGTGAGAACGATGAAATTACTGAACGAGCTTTTTGTTCTTTTTTTCCCGCCCTGTGATAGTACAGAGAGGCTTCCTGCTGTCAAATGTTCTAAAATAAAACATTTTATTCTGGTAACTTTCTCCGAACAGTTCTGTACCTCCATGTTTCTACTGGTGGTGGTGGTGGTGGTAGGGGGCAGGAGGCGGCAGGAAAGACTGGGGAGGACAGTTATATATGTCCCCCTCGCCTGACCTCAGCCTCCACGCCAGCTCCTGCACGTTCTCCTGATATCCCTGTGTTAGGTTCGGTCACAGTGAGAGTAACTTCACCTAACCTAACCTACCAATTTTACTTTTATTTTTCTTTGTTTTATTTGTCCTTTCAATCATAAGAAGTGTAGTCTGGGAAGTCTTAAAAAATAAAAAAAGAATTAATGTGCTGCTAATAAATTTTCACGAGGATTCAGTATAGAGAAGAGACTCTCAACAAAAATTATTGTTTTGCTAGAATTAACCATACTCAACTATTCCAAATCTTAAGGCTTACTCAATACAAAGAAAGGTTAAAAGTGCAAGAAAGTACGGTACGTTATGTTACTATAGATGTAATATAATGCAAAAAATCAACATACGACTGGTAAATACACAACACGCTAATCACAACCACTGACTGGAACATGTGACGTCTTGGGAAGCAGCGTAACTGACTAAATGAACTCAATGGAAATCTTGAAAACCTGATTAATACATGACTTGTAACTACAAAACATGTCAATCACTGCCAGGTAACGTGAAAGAGATATGAAACAACTTATCGCTTCATCAGAACATCATTTGTCTCTTGCTACCTAGCTCAGAAGACTCGTAGCTGACAATATCTCCTTCCAAAAGCGTCAGGAAATGAGAGAAGGGCGGACAAAAGGAAAATTCATAACGATAAGGCTCTTGTGATTTCCAGTCTCCTCCACTCGCCCTTGTAACGTGAGTTTCCGGCGAATGACATGTTTCATTAGAATGATTAACAAATTGTCGATGTGAAACTCATGTCTTTTCCAAAATGAAATTAGACCTGCATCTGAAGCAACGAGGGGAACAAACTGTGATGCATTTCAATTTTCTTTTCAAGTCTGATAAAAAAAAGGATGGAGGAGAAAAACCAAGCATTGCACTCCTCTCCCCTCATGTCAGACACATCGCCTTCATCAGCCTAGACAGAGGCACCATCTTACCTCTTACTGTTATGAGAACTCTTTTCTTGCCCATTCCCTTGCTTGAGATTATAATAACTTTCTTCATGATACACACACACACATACACACACACACACACACACACACACACACACACACACACACACACACACACACACAAAGACTTGAGAACAGGGGTTTTCTAGCGCGTATAAGGATAAAGTTCCTTTTGTAGCAAACTCATTTTTTAAGCTATAGGAAAAACAAATTCTTAGATATAATGTTGGGACTAGCTTAAAATATAATACACCATTAAAAATACATAATGGCATTTTAGAAGCACTAATTAATTCCTGAGGACGAAACCACGGAGTTAAGTTTAATTAATTTCACAGAAAGTTTTTTTTTCTTTCTCAGATTTTAAAATACCCTTCTTGTCTTTCGAACTAAAATAGTCTTAGAATCACAGAACACCATCTAATATTAAAAAAAAGAAAAAAAATAGAAGAAAGAATCGTACTCTCCTAATTAATCACCACCGTTGAAGTTAATGTAACTCAGAACTCGCTCTTATTAACCAAATATCAAGGACACAGTTTTTCAATACAACGCACTGCTTTAAATAACGATTAATGTCACTTTCTCAGCAGTCATTCGTCCCTCCGTGCCGCCTCAAGCCGACTTCAGGCTGTGAACCAACGTGGACTTTTCTCTGAGTTACATCGTATTTTTCCCCTGAGTCCATTTTCCTCTCTTGCCTCAGAGGGTGGCGCGGGGAGGAAGGGAGTGGGGGGTACTGGTGTGAGGGAGGGAGGGAGGGAGGAGAGGCAGCGCGGCGGGGCGTGAGACGAAGACAAGAAAAATGACTTTCTAGTACATGAAGCAGAGTTGGAAGTAATTTTTCGGAACGCCTGCAGTAGGAAGTTTAATTTTCCACGGCGCGTGAGAGAAATGTGAGGTTCTTTTATGGTATGGTCACAAAAGTTTGGATATTTACTTCTCCGGAGCTTGTGGTAATGGAGTTGTTTTTTTGGCGCAAGATACTGCTCACCAAATTGTTTTCTGGACGTCCAAAATGTCCCGAGAAAGAGAAAAGGGAGTTTCTTCACTTCTTGCACGCTGTTGTTAGGGGAACCTGAAGATTGTTTCAGAAAATATTAATGTATATGATGTGTCCATTACTAAACTGCACATGCAAGAAGTAGTAACAATTGTATTTGAGAATCATAATTTGCTCATGGTAATATTAATAAATTCTGCAGATTCTTTGTTAACAACAATGCAATTCGTTATTGTCTTTCACTTTGAGGGTAAATGTAATTTTTTTCCCTTCCACAATGAGTATTCTGTAAGAAAAGGTTACTCTTTGGTGAAATTACACAACACATATATAAATGGTCAGAGAAGATCTTCTCATTTTTGTTTTCCATCAAAAAAGTATTTGTCAGAAATTCTAGTATTTGTCCCATGGAAACGTCTAGAGTATAAGCCAACAATACGACTATATAGGATCATAAAAAATACTAAAAAACGCTACAAGGAAAGTACAAAAAGCAATCTGGGCTACACATAGTATCTTCCCCATCCATAAATTTTACTGTTCTTCTAGTCACAGGGCCACACAGAAGAATAAGAATGAGAATCCAATACAAAATTAAAACTTGTGTATACTGGTGAACTGACAAGGGCATGCAAAATGGCTTTTTGCAATCTTCTTACTTGTTCTCTTGTTTTGATTCCTTTTGTGCGTTGAGAGAGAGAGAGAGAGAGAGAGAGAGAGAGAGAGAGAGAGAGAGAGAGAGAGAGAGAGAGAGAGAGAGAGAGACTAGACCAGACTATAGGGGATGAGAGAGGACAGCGCGTGCATGTTGTGAGCCTGTAGTTATACCCCAGAATATGCTGGCCAAAAAAAAAGTTCATTTCGAGGACATGTGGCGAGGGTGACAGTTCGGATTGTTTTGGCCGTGTTGGAGGGGTCGAGGGAGGGTGTCTGTTCGCATTGTTGAGGAGGACACCAGCCAGCCACCCGTCAAAAAAAAGAAGAAGCAAAATCGGGAGTGAGTGCGTGAGTGCAGGACGAAGACGCTACGTGAATTTCCTCTGGAGTAGTATAAAGTTCATTTCTGCTTATCTGATAATAAAGCGTGCGTAGATTTCCTAAAGCTGTTGATTACGATTTTGCTAACTGAGGTTTTCTTTATTTATCTTACTCTCCTAACTATTTTTCTTGTTCCTGTAGTTACCTTTATTACGTTTTTTTTAAGTATATTTCTATTTATGGCAGATTTTATTACTCGAAAGAGATGAATATATATATATATATATATATATATATATATATATATATATATATATATATATATATATATATATATATATATATAAACTTTACTTTTTTTGTATATATCACACTTATTTTTCCATTCCTTATTAATCAAAGAAACCTTTCTGAGATCATTTCATATTTTATTCTTAAAATTCATGCTACGATTGTAAAAAAGAAAAATGTTCTTTATTAATGATTTTTAACTTTCCTTACGTTTGCCGTGCATGATTTAATTTGTTTATAATTGCAATATATGTATTTCTTTGTTACCTAAGACATCACTCAAGAGGATTTTATTATTACTAAAGGTGTTATGCAAATGAGGTAATTAGTTTACTAGTTATGTTTCTTTCTTTTACTTTTGCTTCTGCTTATGTTATATACTTACTATATAATTCCTACTCTTACATTTTTTTGCTAACAAAAATATTTCCCAAAGACATAAGGTTATTATTGAGACTTTCCAATGAGATAATCGTTTATCAGTGATGCTCCTCCCGTTTATTTTCTTTTTGAGGTTAGTTTTTACGCTTTGAGTTTAAGAATGTACCATGTTTGTAAACCATGATTCTTTGTCTTCTGTTTCTAAATGTAATGTTTATTATTTGATATTAAAAAAATACCGTAATTATCAGAGATTCTCCATTCCTTTTTCTCCTAAGGCTTCTTTATGTGGGTTAATGCGAAGAGATTACTAAGAGCTCTCTCTGATGCTACCCCTCTTTGTCTCCTCTTCCTATGGTTATTGTCTGTGGTTTGATGGTCGGAGGATACTAAGAAGTCGTTTGTTTATAAGTGATGTTTCTCTCCCTCTCCCCACATTCGTCACGTATCTATTTTCACCTCCCCATTTGGTCGCAGCACTGAGGGGTGACAAACTGGAGTGGCTGAACTGTTCATGCAATCGTTATTTCACTAGCGTTTGTTTCCACATTTATCTATTGCACTTCCTGAAAAAATAAATCAAATCGAGAACAAAAACTACGTCAGTGTAGGAAGAAACCAACTGCCTTGTCGATTTATTATTTTTTATTCTTTTTTTTTCAGCTTTTTGGGTCTTGCATGCAGTTTCCTCCTTGTTGAGTTTGCATCACTTAATATATTTTGTTTTATCGCCAGCTTCCCAATGAGGTCGACAGATCCCGAAATTCACAAGAAGAAGAAGAAGAAGAAGAAGAAGAAGAAGAAGAAGAAGAAGAACAAGAAGAACAAGAAGAACAAGAACAAGAAGAACAAGAAGAACAAGAAGAAGAAGAACAAGAAGAAGAACAAGAAGAAGAAGAAGAAGAAGAAAAAGAAAAAGAACAAGAACAAGAACAAGAAGAAGAACAACAACAACAAGAACAAGAACAAAAAGAAGAACAAGAACAAGAACAAGAACAAGAAGAAGGGAGAGAGGAAGGAAGAGAGGAAGGATGACAGAAAAGAAAAAAAAAGAAAAGAAAAATAAGAAGAAAAAGGAGGACAGAAGAAGAAGAAGAAGAAGAAGAAGAAGAAGAAGAAGAAGAAGAAGAAGAAGAAGAAGAAAGAAGAAGAAGAGGAGGAGGAGGAGGAGCAGGAGGAGGAGGAGTCTTCGATAGCCACCATACCCATACTCTTCCCATATCATTTTGACACGCAGCATAGTCAGTGAGTCTCATTGGCGCGAGAGGTCGTCATCGTCTCAGCTAAAATCCCTCAGAATACAAATGAAGACATGTGCATATATATATTTTTTGTTTTGTTTTGTTTATTTCTCTACTTTACATTTTCTATATTCCGTTATGTTTCTATTTGAAAAAGAAAAAAATGGGAAAAAAAATGTATATCAAAGGCTAGAGTCTCTTCCTGCAATTTTGTAAAAGACATGACTTTATAATCCTAAAGTCGTCACAGTTTGTTACTTTTCATTTATATGGAAATTTTATGAAGCACCCCACACGCACACACAGACACGCACACGCACACACGCACGCGCACTTTGCTGATTATATTAATTGCATTAAAACGAGCCGAAGAGGAGATTCCTTAACCTAACGCGGGGAAATAATCATGCAACCAACTTATTCACTGTTAATTACGCACCCACCAAAAGTGAGGCTGCAATAGGCTTTATTTGATACTGATGCGGCGCCACCAATGGAGTGTTTCTAATTTGCTGTCACTTCACCTACTGTTACTTGTCATTTCGCGCAACTGGTGACAAACATACACAGAGTTACACGTGTAAAAAATGCCTTCCATATTACTTTAGCTCCCCACCTGAGGGAGAGTATAGGCCCAGGTGGGAGCGGCAACCCGGCGGCCTAGGCTGGTACTTAACATGGCAGCGCCGCATCACGGACACCACGTATCGCTGTCCTCTGTTCCGACGGGGCGCTGCGGTGGTTGGCATTATTTTATTTATCCTATGTTTGGGTGACCGGGCGCACCTCAGGCTAGGAGGAGGAGGAGGAGGAGGAGGAGGAGGAGTGTAAAACAAAAACGTCGGGATTAAGGGACATGTCGAGAGAGAGACAGAGAGAGAGAGAGAGAGAGAGAGAGAGAGAGAGAGAGAGAGAGAGAGAGAGAGAGAGAGAGAGAGAGAGAGAGAGAGAGAGTGTGTGTGTGTGTGTGTGTGTGTGTGTGTGTGTGTGTGTGTGTGTGTGTGTGTGTGTGTGTGTGTGTAATCATAATTAGGTGTTTCACGTATGCAAACTGATCATGGAGGCAAGGCAAATATGTAAACAAGAATGATACAGCAACATCCATCAGTAACAAAAAGAAAAAAAAAGTCACCGAATCTCCATCATTCTTTAGAGGTTCTGAGTAAAGAGTGGCCGCTAAGGCACCACCGCCAGGCTGAGGGTGAGGTGGGGCCGACAACACGGTCTTTGTCTGCGAAAGTCCGATTGATGAGACACACAATCTGACTTGACTACATTGTCAGTAAGATGGCAACGACACTTCTCAACAGGACAGCTCGATACCCCCTCACAATGAGTTTCAATGCTTCCTCCTCCTCCTCCTCTTTGTCATCCATCATCCTCCTCCCCCCCCTCCTCCTCTTGCACTTGATATGACAATAAGAAACCGCTAAAATGCCTCTTAATTTTTCTGTGCAGTGCCAGTATCGCGTGATGTGTTTCTGGTTTTTAAGTTTTCATGTGTTGTTTGATGCTATTTCCTAAAGCATTTGCCTTTTCATTATCCTCGTTCCCGGTAACTTATATGCGGTGATATATTTCTTAAATGCAGATTTTCAGTACAGTGAAAATATATAACCATTACTATTTTCATAAACTCCAGGTTTGTTAAGATCTATTTGAAAAACGCGGAATTTTTCTGCATTCAAAATGAAGTTGACATACAAGCCCGTACCTAGCCCCGCCCCGCCTCGCCCCGCCCCGCCTCATCCCCACCCTCGTCAGCGGTAATGAGCCCCGTGACGGATGCGCTGTGGCGTCGCAGAATTCGTGAAATTTTGTAATTATCAGTTTTTAATCATGATGAAAATATCATGTGTCGGGCGTGAACAATTTTTCTGAGTCTTCTTTGGGTGCCCCGGCGGCGGCCATGTTGCCTACTAGCGTGTGCGGCCTCGGGGTGGCGGCTCCAACTGGCAGCAAGACAGTGACTAATGGTCGCCCTGCGGTGGTAGGCAGCGAGAGAACTCACAGCTCAGTTCACCCCTTGTGCTCGTGCCCCCAAAAGAGCCCAGGCCTGCAGCGACGGAACAAAAAAATAACCCTGAGCCGAAGGCGAGGCCAAATGCACGGTTTTGAATACAGTTCGCCCGCCAGATAGAGCCCCACCCCCCAT
>CM035191.1:9246413-9256075 GCA_020233015.1 Callinectes sapidus
ATGACAATTGTACGACGTAACGCAAATGTGTGCTTGATATTCGAATGTGGTTGATACTGGAGTGATGCTTCTTCTAGAAACACTAAATCAATTTTTCATATAGAGGCAGATAAGCAGGCAAGTAGACGAAGTAGGTAGGTAGAAAAACAAGGACATGCAAACACATAGATAGATAACAAAAAAGACATGCAAAATATGCAGAAAGCCAGAAAAAAAACATACACCTAAAATTGAGAGGCAGACAGACATTTTGGGTTATTATCAATTTCTAAAAGCAATCCTCATCTTGTGAAATTATATCGATAGACAAAAATTTGTATAGCTCCATTCATTATCGTTATTATCATTACAAAAAAAGTCTAACAATGCAATTTTTTTGTATTGTTTTGCTATGGGGCTACATCTTTCTTTCAGTTTTCTTATCTCTAATTGAATATATATTGTCTAGAAATACTGAAGAAATAAATGAACTATTATGAAAAAGACAGAACCTTAATATACCAATATACAAAAAGCAAAATCTGTGTAACTGTCAGATAATTTTAAAACACACAAAAAAAACCATGTCGATATTCTAATATATTGTATTTTTATATGTATGTACGTATGTTCTCTATCCATCATACAACTGGGAAAAACACAGGACATTTAGCAACAACATTCATATTCTAATACCTCATTTCTGAGACCGACGCCAAGAAACACTACAAGTCTCACTCCAGCTAGAAAAATTCCTCAAAACATACAAACACACAAACTTCAGTGTGCGAACACGTGAAGGCATAGCCATAACTGGACGTGCATTTGTATGGTATGGGAAGGGGCATGGAAGAGTAAATACACATACACACACACACACACACACACACAACCACGTGGTGTGTAAGGCAGCATGCACTTGAATAAAAACTCGTATATTCCAAGCCGCCATCGATCAGAAAGTTTATTTACATGCAGTAAATCTACATATTTACCCAAATAATAATTAATTTCACATCAGAAGTATCGTGCATGTACATATATAACGACATGTATATATAGTGGACACGCCTGCGGTCCATTCATAAACGAGTAAAATGACAAATACACACGTAGTAAAAGAAACAGGAAAAGAGCGAATGAGGGGAGGGGAAAAAGAGAAAAGAGAGAAGGGGACGAGAGAGAGAGAGAGAGAGAGAGAGAGAGAGAGAGAGAGAGAGAGAGAGAGAGAGAGAGAGAGAGATAGAGAAGATATAAGATATATATAAATATATAGATATATAGATATGCACCCACAGAGCGAGGGGAGCGAGGGAGGGAGCCTGCAGCGACTCTATCATGTTACTGTGGTGGTGGGGGAACAGCGGGCGTGATGGCAGTAGTCAGTCGTCAACACAACACCAGCCAGCTCCACCACACTCTTCCCGCCCACGCCCACACTCACGCCCACGCCCACGCATCCACAGCTCTGAAAACACTCCTCGGTAGGTTGAACACGAGGAACCCTTCTGTGCATGACTTCTGTGCCCCAAGTGTGTGTGGTGCCTCTGGTGTTATTTTCAGTGTCCCTGTGACATTGACAATCTGTGCATCATCTTATTCATGGAAATGTATATACAGTGATTTTTGTGCGTCATTTGTGTTTGTTAAGCTGTTTCTCTTTCTTCCGGTGGTGTAATATGAAGTGAAAGGAATGTAGAAATGTCCGATTCTGTGGTAATGTCTCGCTTGATTGTTGGATCGAGGCTCGGCGTGTATCTGAGTGTCTCTTTCCTCCGCCAGCGGCAAAGGAAGTGTGTTCGCAGCGCCATGTGTCCCCGCGAGCGAGACCTGCGGAGGCGCGAGATCGTGGCGGAGGACAGGACGCTGAGGCCATAACGCAGCCTCATTATGCATCATGGGGTTATCCACTTACCCATCATTGTAGAAAATATTAACACAAATTCATGACGCAAAAAAATTACCAAATGATGATGCATGTAATGAATGTATGGGTCATTCACTCCCGGTGCAAGCAGGCAGTGATGGGAACAAAATGCATGACAGATCACCGCAAGTCCAACTAACGTTAATTGGTGTCCTACGAACTGCTGCTGGGCGGAAAGTGTATGCCGATCAGGTTTCCGTATTAATATGGTTACGGTATAAAAAAATTAGTAATTCTAGTGCCTTATGGAGCAGGCCAGTGATGTGGAAGCGGTGGGCCTGAGATCATGCGCGGCTGTATTGATTAATCATACATGGAGTACTTTGGTCCGCGGAGGGTGAGGCCCAGCGGCCCCTCACGTCCCCGAATCCGTCTGGGTCCTCGTAAGGCCGCGCATAGACCCACCATGGCGGCCCTTAGCGTGTATCCTTCCGAGTCCAAGGGTGATGGCGTTGGGAGGGGAGAGCCAGTGGTCAACAGTCGCAGGAAAATCCAGAGGCGGACGCCAGCGGTACTTCCAGCCGTCATTTGGGCTGTGTTCGGCCTGCTCTCGCCTAGCCACGGGAACACCTCAAATACTCAGATGTTATATTTGTTTTTGAAAATCTCTACGCATTTCAAACAGTCACAATACCACCGTCGACCGCTGGGAGCTGAGCAACAAGCGTGTGGTTTCTACAATAATCTGGACCCCCTCCCATCCCGATGCCTCTCCCAGTCCTCCGCTTCACCCCGTCAGCCGCGGCGCTACAGGACATACCTACTGGCGGGATGGGATTCCTCTCCTCAAAGCCGATGAGACCTAAAACTCCCTCCTCACCTATAAATATTTAAGCTCATATGTGTATATATATATATATTTTTGTTTTTCTCTTTATGCACATCACCAGGGCCAGGCATGAGGGCTGTAGACAGACACTAGCTTCGATAGCGCAATTAGTTTAATTACTTTGTTTGGCAATGCTGTGGCAGCCTTTCATTCCTCCCGAGCACGGTGTGAGTCGGGACTGAGGTCACAAGGGCGAGATAGCGAACAGTACTTTGGCTTACCGACTCAACATTTTCCGCAGACCTGCTCATGCTTATCACCCTCCTACCAATGACTCACACTTCCACGACTCTAAAAGTTTAAGAGAAAATCAAGCATAAATCTCGGATAATCTCCAAATGCTAGAGCAGAACTTGTTCCATAAGGCGCATCATCCCTCATGCGAGTCACCATATTGGAAGTGCAGATAACGACAAGCCAATCACAAGCAGTAACTCACTCATTTAGGAATAATCGCCTCACGGGATTATAGACGCAAAAGTCCAGCCTGGCCAGACCCACGGGGGCAAAAAACGCCGCAGATGAATGTCGAGGATTACCGAAGGCAGGGAATGTCCAGAGAAACGGAAAAAGTAGGAAAAAGAAAATATACACGAAAAGCTGCGAAAAAAAGAAAACAAATATTGATGCGAATTACTAAACTGTAGAAAATTGAAAGCTGCACAATACCAAAAATATTTAGTGCACATAGAAAAGCAAAACAGCTGAGAACAACGAAGAAACTCAAAAAAGATATATATATATATATATATATATATATAGAATATAATATATATATATTTGATGATATATATGAGATATATATATATAGATATATATAGATTAATATATATATATAGATATATATATATTATATATATATATATATATATACACTCACACACACACACACACACGCACACACACACACACACACACACACACACACACACACACACACACACACACACACATATCGTATCATTTATTTTTGGAAGAAATTAAGAACCCAACTGACGATTTCATCACTAATGTACAAAATTTATGATTTACAGAAAACTATTTTTTGGGTGGTAAATTTCAGTGGTTCTTAACTCTTAGTAAGAATATTAGCACGAGAAGCAGCGTCAGGTAGGAGTGCTTCAATCAGGAGGGGTGCACTGCTCATCATATCTTTTGCTCGTTCGTTCCCTACATGGAAAGAATAAAATAAATCAGCGATTCATGTGCGTGGGAGCTCCTTGCACGCCTCACACATGGCTGAGAGGAGGCAACACACACAGCTTTATGGGAGTCACGGTGCATGAAGCGTAACTCATCAACTTGACATTGAAGTAATTTCCACGCACCACCAGGATATGATCATGAAGTGACAAGAAGCTAATAAATGTCAAGGAACAGCAGATGGGGAGGCACGGGCAGTGGGAGATGGACAGCAGAGCACCGCTGCCTGCCACCGGAAGACGCCCGGGGCTCAACAGAAAAGACGAACGTAGCTCTTAAGGGAAGGGTAAGACTGAATACAAAGAATTAAGATAAGAAGAAATTTAAAAAAAGATAAATAAATAAAAATGAATGTGCGATCTGGGATAAATTTGATAAAAGGAATATTACATAACAGAAGGAAGGGAAAAATACACTCGCACATAGCAAGTTGGATAGATCGACACGACATAAAAATATATTGAGACACATATAATTTCCCAGTATGGGCCCGTTTTTGTCATTTGCCTCCAGAGTATTCACGAACATGCACAGGAAATCACACAACTTTCCCTCATAATTTAGCCGGCGGTGAATGGAGTGATAAGCGCTCACCCCACGCTGCGCCGCCCGCCGCGCCGCCGCACTACACCACCTCCCTTACGCACACCACGCCACGCCGCGAACATCTGCCTTTACACATCTGCATTGAAACACAATTAATGATCCGGTTGTATACTCCACCGTATTGAAACTGACCACGTTGTACGGAAATATTAGCCTATTGCGCCCTCTGCGATGTGAGCTCCTCCAGTGCTGTGCTTAATTAACACTAAACTGAACGACTGACCATCACCACAGCTACATTCAACACCACCATCACCATCACCACCATCACCACCAACACCACTCTTTACATAGGTGACGGTTTGGTGGTTGGAGAAGTGTGCCTTTGAGTGTGTGTCACCTTGAGTGGTAGGCTTTTGTGTGTGTGTGTGTGTGTGTGTGTGTGTGTATGTGTGTGTGTGTGTGTGTGTGTGTGTGTGTGTGTGTGTGTGTGTGTGTGTATGTATGTATGTGTGTGTGTGTGTTATTCACGGTCGCAGTCGCTTGCTGGTCACCCAGCCAGCTTTTTTCCCTACGGAGCGAGCTCAGAACTCATAGACCGATCTTCGGGTAGCGCTGAGACCACATCACACACTACATACTGGGACAGCAAGGCCACAGCCTCTGAGTTACATCCCGCACCTACTTGCTGCTAGGTGAACAGGGGCTAGATTAACATTAAAAGGCCTTGGCGCTTCTGCGACTCGAACCCAGGCCCTCTCCGTTGTGAGCCAAGCGTGCTAACCATTACACTACGTGGTGAAAAAAATATGTAATATTACATTTCTTTTGATATTATTTCGGGACATTTACCGTACCAGGAAATATCTTCATTATCTATATACCTCTTCAACGACCACATAGATACCTAGGTGTGTGTGTGTGTGTGTGTGTGTGTGTGTGTGTGTGTGTGTGTGTGTGTGTGTGTGTGTGTGTGTGTGATAGATATAGATAGATAGAGAGAGAGAGAGAGAGAGAGAGAGAGAGAGAGAGAGAGAGAGAGAGAGAGAGAGAGAGAGAGAGAGAGAGAGAGAGAGAGAGAGAGAGAGTGTGTGTGTGTGTGTGTGTTAGGGGTACAACATCATATGTAGTATAGATGACATCAATGAGTACAGAAATGTGCAAATTTGAGATTGTATAAGAAACATGATATAATTAAAGGGGGTGAGTGAGTGAGAGAGTGAGTGAGTAAGTGAGTGAGTGAGTGAGTGAGTGAGTGAGTGAGTGAGTGAGTGAGTGAGTGAGTAAATGTGTGTGTGAGTGAGTAAAAGGAGAAGAGAAAGAGAGGGCAGGAGTTTGTGAGTCCCGCAGTGTTTTCTATCTCTACCTCCCACCCGTCTAAATCCTCACCAAGGAATTCAGGCGAAAGAGTGACACTGGACACACACACACACACACACACACACAGACACACACACACACACACACACACACACACACACACACACACACACACACACACAGACACACACACACACACACGTCCCGTTATAATTGTCTTCTAGCATAAAAAAAACGAAGAAACCTTAAGGAATATTCAACCAATAACCTCTTGAAGTTTTTTCCAATATGCTTTTGAGCAATCTTATAAATGAAATAAAATAAAAAAGCAGCGTCTCCAAGCGTCTAAAATTAACTAACTATATAACCATGTATTAATATGGGATTTTTAGAGGTATTTGGATAATGAAGGCATTTTCTGGTAAGGTAAAGGCCGCGAAATTATCTCAAAAGAAATATAATATCATTTTTTTTTTTTTTTCAGCAGTTAACACCACCGATTGATAGACTGAAGAACGATCGACACAATGTCATGTTGTCTCTATTACAGAGAGCACCAGTAATACAAGGGAGTCTTGCGCGTGGTTGGGACACTCAGGCGTCACCACACTGAAGCGACATGACCTCCGAGGACGAGAAACAGAATAAAAATGTCAGGTGTGGACTTTTGCCGGGCGTGAGACGGGTGGGGTGAGAAGGATGGGCGAGGGTGAAGGGCGAGGGGAGAACGGCTTTGCCCTTGTCTATCTCAGTCCCGTCGGAGGTCGTGGACTTTTTACAAGAAACGGGAGAATAGGAAAAAAATACATATATAAATCTGGATGACGTGCTTCACAGTGTGGCTTCCCAAACACAAAGACAGAGTGTACCTCGATGAATATTAGTGTGTGGTTAAGGGAGGCAGGCGCGTCCCTCTCCAGCATCCCTCAGCGCACGGGCTCAGGTCAACCCTCCCTCAGGCGGCTGGCGAGAAGGTAACAAGCCGTGTTCATGTTGTTTGGGGGGGTGAACTCAGGCCATGTAACCCCCTTTGTAAGAGTCTCATACCCGCATGAAGGGATGGAGGATATATGTATGCAAAAAATAAACAAACAAAAAAATACAGGGAGGCTTTCACCATTCCCGACTGCAGTGGAGGTCTTAGCGAGGCAGGTCTGTGTGGGTTTTGCTCTTCCCCGGCCTACTGGCGATCAGCGGGCACTGCACACGCTAACTCTGGCCCGTGGGGACACACGCCAAGCTTTTTCTCTGTTTGCATTTGGTTCTGAGACAAAACAAAATACTTTCTATTTTTTCTCCCAAACGCAGCCACGCACAACCACACTGTTTTTTATCGGAGCATCAAGAAAACGATGCACACAAACTACTATCTATGGGAACAACCATTTTTCTTAGGAAGGATTTTGCATATATATATATATATATATATATATATATATATATATATATATATATATATATATATACTATATATATATATTAGATATATATATAGAATATATATATATATATATACACACACACACACACACACACACACACAAACATTTATATATAACGATGAAATCATTCAAAAGTTGTACACAAAGACTTGCATGTTTACTATCTTGTTCTATCGTTAAATTTTCCCATCACAAAGTTTTTGTCTGAAAAATTGAAGGAAATATAAGGAGGAAAATCTTTAGCAATCTTGCAGTGATCTATAGAAACAAAGCTGAACCTGGGACATTCAGAAGGAGCAAAAAACAATATTTTGCTAGTGTTCATCGAGTTGACGCGACCAAAGATCTAAGACAACGTGAAACAATCTCACACCATCAGCAACAAATTATCATCGTAACCAAAATAACACCTAATAATTTCATAAAATAGTTTCAAAATAATCTTACCAAAACTAAAGGGTGGGGCTTAGTGTGAGGTGTGATCTACATCTCAAGAATTTGTTTCCTGTGAAAGGCAGTAGCGAGGCACCATTCTTCCACACACCTGATAAGTAATATATGAGGAGAGTCACGATGTGTAATGTAATAAATTTTCCTATCAACTGAAAGGAGGCTGGGTATAATTTGAAAAGCGGAACATAGGATCTCACAAGATAATAGAAAAATTAGTGTTTCAAGAATGTTTTACCAGTTTCTGAGGTGCCTCACTGTTTCTTTACCGAAAGAGAACAAGTTAAATGTGGCAGAATAACAGAGGTAAGCAGAAGGTTCCAAAATCGTCCATAGAACATGATGACAAGGTTAATATGCAGGATGCCTTGCAAAATTTATAGAAAAATTGTTGGCGTGAAGGTGAGGTTCAGCAGAACTGCGGGAGAAGGCAAACACTTGGTCAAAGAACAGATAAGACCTGCAATCGTGAAAATGACTGAGAAAAAAAAAAACGAAAAGCAACACTAAGATACTGTGAGAGAATAAGAGCAATAAATCAAAGGAGAGAAGTGGATGAAACGAAGTTAGGCCTCTATCATACTAAATTCCACGTTCATGTTTACGAAAAAGGAAACGACAGATCACCTCTTCACCATTCATCAAGACAATGCCATACACCAAGGAGAACAAGGACAGATCTCTGAAATCAATCGCAGTACTTAACATTGTAACATGTCGAATCATCCATACACTGCAGCTAACGCACAAAAAATAATCCTTCACCTTCTTTAAATAACTGGAGGCTTGATAAATTTCAAATTTACAATGAAAGCCAGTATCTGGGAAATCTTTTCATTCATAAGTTGGGTTTGTGTGTGTTCTTGCGTACACGACAGTCAAGGAAAATGAAGGCCAGATGCTTGAAAGGTTGAAGAAGCCAAGAGGCATTCTTAGCTTCCGCCACCGCGCCGCAGCCACCAGGATGCCCAGCTCGCCGACTGTCTTCATCCGCCTTAATCTTGATTATCATTTTAATCAACACACTTAGCTAAGCAGGGAAATATATCGATAATTACCACGCATTCTGTGAATTTCAATGAAGATTTTTCGAAATAATTAAAAACATTTTGGATTTATCTAAGACGATATGCCTCTTATGATTACAGCTTGAGTAAAAAAATTACAATAATGACAACATATATTAACATAATGGCAGACACTTACACAAATTAAGAAAAAAATCTTGTATTCACAAGACTATATTCTATTAGTTCATGTTAAACTTGAAACAATTTTAGAAACACGTGAGTCATCAAAGAACGTAGATCTTCACTACCTTCATTAACTTAAATGCGTCTTCAGATTTTTTTTTTTTTTCTAAATGAGAAAAGATGTAATATATAGACTGCATAAATCTTGTTCGTGCAATTTATAATCATTATATTTATCTGTCTGTTATCATAATGATCATCATCAAGTAATGCAAAGTATTTTATTAGGATCACTCATCATTGTATACAAATTGGTACTTTTACTGTTACCACCACCACAATCACCACAATTACTACTACTACTACTACTACTACTACTACAACTACTACTACTACTACTACTACTACTACTACTACTACTAATAATAATAATAATAATAATAATAATAATAATAATAATAATAATAACAACAATAATAATAATAATAATAATAATAATAATAATAATAATAATAATAATAATAATAATAATAATAATAATAATAATAATAAATCAAAGAAAAATAACAATACTACTACCGCTACTACTACTACTACTACTACTACTACTACTACTACTACTACTACTACTACTACTACTACTACTACTTCTTCTTCTTCTTCTACTACTACTACTACTACTACTACTACTACTACTACTACTACTACTACTACTACTACAACTACTACCACTACTACTACTACTACTACTACGACTACTAATACTAAAACAA
>CM035191.1:9321855-9332902 GCA_020233015.1 Callinectes sapidus
ACTCTCTCTTCTCTCTCTCTCTCTCTCTCTCTCTCTCTCTCTCTCTCTCTCTCTCTCTCTCTCTCTCTCTCTCTCTCTCTCTCTCTCTCTCTCTCTCTCTGCAAGACAGTCCTTTGATCAGCCGTGCGTTGCCCAGTCAGTAAGCGAGTTACTCTATTAGGTGGAGGTGTTTCTCGCTTCCCTCAACCTGTCTTCCTTCTAAGGGTGAAGGGAACCACTCTCCTGACCTGCATTACGCATTACCCCCTCACACTTACCTCACTGCTCCCCTTGTCTCCGTTACGGCAATGGTCTCAAGTATCTAGAAAATTACCTTGTCACAGTATCAATTTGTCCGTCGCTATATCTTCCTCTTCCTCCTCCTACTCCTCTTTGTTTTCCTCCTCCTCTTCCTAGTCGTCCCTCATCTTCTCCCTCGCTTGCTCCTAAACCTTGATGGCCAAAATTACCCTCTTCCTCGTCTCCTCGCACTTTATCACCTGTTACTTCCTCTCCTCTCCTCTCCTCTCTTCTCCTCTCCTATCCCATCCCCT
Source organism: Callinectes sapidus (assembly GCA_020233015.1). Classification (NCBI taxonomy): domain Eukaryota; kingdom Metazoa; phylum Arthropoda; class Malacostraca; order Decapoda; family Portunidae; genus Callinectes; species Callinectes sapidus. The sequence goes on from CM035191.1 coordinate 9,322,389, forward strand.
CTCTCTCTCTCCTCTCGTCTCTTCTCCCTCTTTCGTCTCTCCCTCTTCCCTTGTTCGATCGGTTTCATGGGGTATTTCTTCAGATTTACAAGATTAATTTTAACGATGTGTTCCCCTTTTTATTTTTTTCTCTCTGAAGGGATATGGTTAAGGAGATATTTAGAAAATGACTCTTCCTTATGTTCTGTTGTATTTTATTTCTGCCGGTCATGACTTTCCATCTGCAAATTTATTCTTAGTAATGTTTGCAATACTGAGGAGATTATTTCTTAATTTGAAGTGTCTATCTGCCTTAGTTGCTGGAGTATTTTGTGTCTTGTCTTGAGGCTCTGGATTGTTATGTTTGTATTTCTTTTGGCCTGCTGAGTCTGTTTATATGTTTCTTATACCGTGGAAAGTTTGTCTGTCCCTCTCCTGAATTCCTATCATATTTTGTTTATATTTTGAAACTATGTCGTCTCGCAATTTCTTTGGGGGGCTCTGGATGAAATTATTTGTCTCTGAGGCTCTATATTCAGATTTATGTCTATGTTTTCTTTTTCTTTTTCGAAATAACTATATTTTGACCTTTTTTCTGCTTTGAAGCTCTAGCTTAAATCACCTGTCTATTCTCAAACTCTAACTGGTGTTTTTGACTGGCTGTTATTCGTGAGTGTGTTTGTCTTCCAGTTCTATGGAGTATCAATATATGATAAACTACCCTTCATTTAACTGTGTCCATTCTTATTCACTCCAATGCGGCAACACACTCTGCCTTGGTTGCCTGGTTTAGTACTTTCCCTATGCACGGTTTCTGCTGCCTGACGTCCCGCTATTGTTCTCAAGGGAAGTTATGAAACCAAACTGGTCATGCTAGTTTTTATTTATTGCGTTACTGTTGCTATGAATGATATTTCGAGGAGAACTGTAGATGGACGTTGGTGTTCTTGTGATTCTAAAAGATGTTGAAAAGTACAGCATTATATTGAACTGATGAATAATCAATATCTTAATATACTGGATATTTAGATCGGAAAACTAAATATTTGTATTCTCAAAAGTTTCTTATCTTATTTTTGTTACTTTTGAATGGCTCTGTGAATGGTAATAGGATCTACAATGGTTCGTTTCACGATTCCAGAAATAGTTTGACAAGGGTTTTGTGTTGTCTGTAGGTAAGACATCCATGAAAACCCGTATGATATAATCTATCTACCTCTTGAGAAAATTGCCCCAATGAGAGAGTAAAGTGCCTGAAAATATTGACCATATGTGCGAAAACATACTCGAGTTCCCCTATCAAATTACACATTTGTTTATTTATGCTGTGTCCAATGGTAATGTTTAAAAGATATTTAGATGGTTATTCTTTTTTTGGTTTCTCTGAATTTTGGTTAAGAAAACTATAATTGCAAAACATATGTGAGCTTATTGATGTTGTGTTCACTTGTAATATATATATATATATATATATATATATATATATATATATATATATATATATATATATATATATATATATATATATAATTCTCCTTTAAATGCTTTCTAGGCTAAAAATTCTTAAAACACCCTTCAGTCTATTTGTTTCCTTTGCTTTCTTTAAAACAACATTCTTGTGTTATATTTTTTCCATCTACAGTTTATTATTTGATATAATTTTCTCTTGCTTGAGAGAGATGCTGAAATGTTCTCAATTATATTCTTGAACGTAACGAGGGGCAAAAAATATATAATACCAATCTTTTTATCTATTTAATCATTCATTTTAGCCAAATTTACAACCAGTTCCTCAAGTGACAATTGTGCTTCCTTTGCGAACGTATGTATTTATACTCTCGTATCAACGTTGTGGTATCAACACCTCCGTGTACTATTTTTGCCTTTATACATACGAAATAAAGACGGTAAATATCTGTAAATACTCGTACTGTAGATATTCCGTTTAGTCTGTAGTTGTCTAGTATGTTACTGATATGAATCCTCAGGGAAAGAAACACCGGTTGAAATAAGAGAGTGCAGCTGAGCCCTACCTTGCTTGGGGCATTAAGATTAAACTGGTGGAAAGCGATATGTTCGTGTTCGTATCATATTATACAGCGTCGACGGGAAGAAAACTCGCCGTCAAGCCATATTTCCGTCACAGCTCCAGCGTACAAAGAGAGAGAATACCTGTTCTTTCCAGCCACGTCTTTACCTGTACACTGCAGGATTCATCACTCTCTGAATACTGGAGCAGTGAGTCTCCATGAAGGGTCGTGAAGCAGGAACAAAAGATCGCGCGCTTGTGTACTGGTTGATTGCTCGACTGTTTCCCTGTCAGTGCCTGAACAGTGTCGCTCGGGAGCCGCGTCGTGCTGCCTGACACGCGCCAAATAGCATGATTAAAGATACACTTCAGCCGTCACTCTGCTGCTGCACCCTTCCTCTGCCCCTTGACAAGGTAATTGCCAACTTGTGAAGTAAACTTATATTGACGTGTCTGAGGGAGTCGAGCGCCTGAGGAAATGGCTGGCGGACACAGGAGAAAGAGGAGGAGGACGAGGAGGAAAAGGAGAAGGAGGGCTGCTAACTGAGAGGAGGGAAGAGGGAAGGTTCGCAGGTACTCACAGCCCATGATTCTTTCGAGAGTCTGCAAAAGCGACTGTTGTAAGGATTCAATTATTTATTATACTGATGATTGATTAATTGGAGTTGTGCAGGTGGTGTGGGTGAGCGGCCAGTGTTCGGCAAGCACTCAGTGTGGCTGGGTGGTGCACAAGGGGTCCTGACGCGCACTTATTCCTTGTTAGTAGAGGGAGATGCAAGGAAAGGGTACGGGAGGCAAATGAAAAGCAAAGGACAGTTTCTAAATCATGCATATGTTCTCTTGTATTGTCTTGTCGATTATATTCATATTTTCCACACCGGTTTATCTATTTTATCTTTCTCCTTATCTTAGTTTTACATGTTATATATTCCTATTTGTCTTATAAATATCTTATCTCTAACACAAGTATAGTCCATTTTTTATCCATTTTTACCATAGGTTCAAATGTCGTCGATTTTTGTCTAACTTTCTTAGTGCAAATATTCTTCTATGATCTGAACTCTTGTGAGGAACTTATTTGTATGTCTATTTCACCCCTACCCATTTCACTTCCGTTGTGGGTCTTGCAGTGTCCGTGGAAGGCAGCGAGTGATATTGGCAGTTACCATTTGTTTAGGAAGTTGAGACGTGAACGATCCTTGTAGAGGCGAATGGCACTAGTTTGAATGGGAGTTGTTCTGAGAGGAGGAATGGTGGCGTAATGGCAACCGAGGGACGAGAGGAACCTTCAGAAACTAGAGAGGGTTGTGCTTTAGTAGTAGTAATAGTAGTAGTAGTAGTAGTAGTAGTAGTAGTAGTAGTAGTAGTAGTAGTAGTAGTAGTAGTAGTAGTAGTAGTACTAGTAGTAAAAGTAGCAATAATAGTAGTAGCAATAATAGTAGCAGCAATAATAATAGCGGTTATAATAGTAGCAGTTATAATAGTAGCAGCAACAGTAACAATTGTAGTGTCACGTTGTTGTAATGATATTCAAACGTTTATGAATGGTAATAGCTTTCACTTTTATAGTTTTCTTCCTTCAGTATATTCCTTCTTGTGTCTTCTTAAAGCTCTATACTACTTCTGGTAAAAAATTTCTTTGATCACCAAACTCTCTTCGTAGATCTTTTGTTCATTCTATTTTTTATTTATTTATTCTTTTTTGTTTTTGGTGGGGGGCATAAAACTGCTACATATTATAATGTTACATTTTATTGGGCATGAAATTCATGTTTGTAGTCTAAGTATACTGATTCAATTCTTCCTCACACATTACTTTTTTTTCCTTCTCATATTCTTACATTCAGTTTGATTAACCTTACCCTTAATTTATATCTTTCCTTGCTTGGTCTTTTTTTCAGTTGGTGTACGGTGCCACAAAGAACTGACGACGGTATGACCTTTGCATTGATACCTGAGAATACTTGATTAGTTATTTGTAGCCTTTACGTGTAGCTCTCTCTCTCTCTCTCTCTCTCTCTCTCTCTCTCTCTCTCTCTCTCTCTCTCTCTCTCTCTCTCTCTCTCTCTCTCTCTCTCTCTCACACACACACACACACTTTTTGTCCCTTTAATATATTTTTCAAAGAGAGGTGTATGTGTGTGCATGTGTGCCGCCAGGGTAAGACAAGTCCCGTTCACTTAAACATTTTCCAATTATAAAACCTGGAGATCTGTGGGTGTTATTATCCAGACCTCGCTCCCTGGTTACCTATTCTGAGTGATGAGTGCAGGGCTTCTATATTGTACTAGTGCAATTTTCAATACCTGTGGCAGGATTCCAGATTTTTTTTTCCCTCCCCTTCCAGTACTTGTTCTATTACTCACTTGTGGGAATCGGGCAAGTGAATTAAAATAAAGATAGCTTCTGAGAAATGTGTGAGTGTGTGTGTAGCGATAGTTGTCAAATAAGAACATATTGTATGTCTTTGATGAAAAGAAATTACTCAGTGTAATATTAGGTATAGTAGAATTGTGTTTGGGTTACCTAGATGATGTAAGAATAAGATATATTATGACAAGGAGCATCTAGTTAATTATAGGTTAAAAAAATGATCGTAAAGCAATAGACATGTGAATCATGTAACAACGATTTAAATTAATGTTTAAATCAATATTAGAAGAAATAGTTATGATGATATCATGTGTTGAGGAATTATTCGTAGCAATATTATGTGGTTCATGCAAACACAAGTTGAATAAATATTTCAAGGAACTTTGGAATATATTAAGTGAATATTTAGTAGGTAAATGTTCGTAGACCAAACGATACTTTATGTAAGAATAAGTTGAATAAATATATCTAATAACCTTGGATTATATGTTTTAATAAAATAACTTATCTATCTTCCCTTCCTGCAAGAAGACAATAGTGCATAAAGTAACTTTACCAAACACCTCTTTCCACGAACGATGATGTAATGGGAGTTATTTGATTTTCAATAAATGAAAGCGTTCAGTTTTGTCAAGAGCTATTTTTTCTAAAAGAACCACAACTGTTTCCTATTTACTTATTTCATTATTTATCTATTTACTTGTCTATTTATTTTGTCTATTTATATATTCATTCATTCATTTATGCATTTATTTATGTTTAAATTTTTTCAAATATTTCTGTATTTATATGTTCTTTCATTCGCTTATTCACTCATTCATTAATACATATCATAGATGGTGGAAAGTGGACGTGAAGGAGACAGCATATAATACTTGCGAGGCACTGCAATTCGTGTCTGCTGTTACCTACCACTGCTTTAGACACGCTTAAATTCTTTCCTCCAGTTATTTTGATCAAAACTGACATATCTTTGCTTCCCTCCAGTAAGAAAATAAAATTTTCCCTCCGACTGGCGATAAAAATATAAAACAGAAGATTTTTGAGTAAACGTGTTCCATTTACTATCTTGATTTCATACACGTCCCTTAAGGTCACCAGTCCCTCGGTGTATTTACGCTGGCCTCGCCTCATCTTCTGCGTCATAAGCGTCTGAAAAAAGTCCTGCTGTGGAAACCTCGAATGCACAGGTGGAAAAAAAAGCTTTTGCTTCTACTTTGTTATTTATTCTGTTTCAATCTTAAACTTGCAATGTACAGTCATGGACGAAAAGTAAGTCAGGATCCTTTCCGCTTCTACTTTTTTATATATCTTCCTTCAATCTTAAACATCCAATGTACAGTCGTGGACGAGAAAAAAGGAGTAAACTGTTTTTCCTATGTTATGTATCTTTTCTCAGTCTTAAACCGTTTGATCTATCGAACCTTTCAATTGCCAAATACTGCGTTTTGTTATGTTTCTTATTGCAATAAAAATTTAGTCAAATCGAAAGATTTCAGGGAAAAAAAGCAAAACACACTGGAAGTGAATGCAAGTTGCTCTACATTGACTTGCACGATTCCACTTCCTATTGTAGCTACTTCAGGACCTTTTACAATGTCGAATCCATGAAATACTAATGCCAAATAAAGCTTTGTTGAGCGCGAATCGTCCATCCAATCACACATGCAGACCTGGAATAACAGTGGGGGTTTTCTGCAGCTCCCTGACCTCTGAGGGGTGGTGGGATTCAACATGGAAAAGAATTCTTGGATATCACACTCCCTTGTGGCTCAAGAATCAGGAAATTCTCATGGTAGTCTCTCCTGATTTTTTTCGGAGCTCGATGAAATTTAAGGATTTTTCTGTAAGAGAAAGAAAATAAAATGCTTCAACTAGTTCTTTTTCTTTCTTTTTTTCTTTTCAAAGTACGAATTTATGCTGCCATTTTTCGGTTGAGAATTCATATTTCTAAAGAGCAATAACAACAACAACAACAACAACAACAACAACAACAACAACAACACACACACACACACACACACACACACACACACACACACACACACACACACACACACACACACACACATGGACGGAGGACGGTCTCAGCCCTTCTGTAACACTCGCAAGACGAAGGCAATGACGAAGAGTAAGGTGACGTGTGAAGTGCCGTGCGGGTCAGAGAGGGGGGCGAAGAGGCGGCAAGATCACCACCATGACTCCCTAACTGCTGCCTGAAGAGGGCCAATGTGTCTGAGGGTGCGTGTGTGCTCCTACAGGTGCAATGCTCAGGTGCACAGGACTTGGTACCATAAACTGTGTGTAGGAAGGGATCATTGTTTCTTGTAGTCTTGTAAGGGTGCGAAGAGTCTTTAGAAGGAATATGTAGGAGTTATATTGGTTTTCAGGTGTGTTAAAGGATAAATATATCCAAGAAACGTAATTGTATATGAAGAATATGTTTTGTATGTTGAAACTCAATATTTTCATACAACTTTGGTTTTTCTTCTGAGTCTAATAAAGATTTAGCTCCTTCAAAAGTAATATTAAGAAACATCGAAGATTCTTTTAGAATATTGGAAAGAAAAAACATGATCCAGCAGTGGTAATTATATATATAAAATTGAGGTTCCTGTATTCCCTAAACTTGAAAGAAAAATCACTCCGAAGGAATAGGAAGTTTAGCCTCGTATTTTGAAATGCTCGGACGAAAATTGTGTAAGGAAAGAAATCGTGCATAGGCAAATGAAATTATTTTCTGTATTTCATGAAGTTTAATGAATTCATGACACTTTGATAACAACAGATGGTTACTTTCTTCAATCATTATTATTATTATTATTTTTTAGATAACTTTCTAATGATCAGAGATTTTAGCATCTAATAGTTTATCCTTTTACCCTTTCCCTTTAGAAAATCAAAGTCACGTGTCAGGTTTATTCTGCTTATAATCAGCTGTTACATTTTAAGCTCCAGCCATCCTCGCCTTGCAGTTAATCATCAGTATGCTTTCCTTTGCTTATTTGCTACTAATGCTTACATGCAATGATTTCCTGTGCTGCTTGCTGCTTGACGTTGTGATTACCTGTGCTGAAGTGTTATTAGTCCTTGATGCTGCCGGAGGAAGATTGTTCCCTCACGCTGTATGATTTGTGTTATCCCTCTGACTCTTATATGTTTGGAATGGACTTTATACCAAATGATAGTTGATGTGGGGCCGTCTTTTGAGGTCCCTCTTGGCTGCGATAACTAGTTTTTGTATATATTGGAAATATCAATCAAGGACAAAAATGAATGTATAGTAAAGGTCACTCAAAATGCCACTCCTGTGATGTAGAGAAGGTGAAGATGAAAGTGTAAAGTTAACTTGTATTCTCATAATTTCACTTTTAATGAAACATTTTGCTTCTTGTCTTTATTACATTTTTTTTTTTCACTGAATAAAGTTTTAGTACAATGATCCGTAAATTACAAATCATTTATCTTGTTGAGTTCTATTTGGCTGAAACAAACAGTACTACTTTTCTTCCCTCATTGGGTGTTTCTCTTTTACAGATTACTTAGGACAGAAGGAAGTGCCTGTTACTAAATCAATTCCATGTTTTGGTGATTCTTACTTGCATTTCTATCAATATGCATGGCATGTCACTAAGAAAATAACATGTCAATCTCAACTGTATCAGTGGGTTTTGACCTTTAAGAGAACTGTAAAGACTACCAATTGCTATCTTTGAAGACTATTACTATTATTTCTATTGTTATATGAGGACGCTGTATACAGTATTTCTATTTTTAATGTCTTTCTATTGTTATCTATAAAAACCCTTTACTGATATCCGTATGTTTATAAGGAGTCTTTATTCTTAACTATAGGCTCCCTGCGCCTAATTATAATGGGTCTTAGTGATAAATGTGGAAATAATTATATTTCTATCTGTAAGGACGTAATTGTTAGCTGCAGTGGAAATAGGTTGCTTTTAGTGAAGATTACGCATATTTCTTTCCATGCGTGTTGCTTATCGTCGGGTCTCGTGTCTTGCCTATGAGCACTCCCTGATTTTTCCCCTCCCAGCATGCATTAGCGCGGCAAGGTGAGGTGGAAGTGTTCTCTCCCAACCTCTTCCATTATCCAAGGCTTCGTCCCGCCTCCTCCTTCACGTTTGCTTGTTTTTCCCCCTCACCCTCTTTCATTACCCAAGCCTTCCTCCCTTCCCCTCTTCCCTCGATTTACCTATTTCTCAGTTCACATTTGCCTCTGCTTTATCTTATTTCCTTATTATTTTCCGTTTTTTTCCCCCCTTTCTCTCGCCTATGTCTCTTCTTATCTCCCATTGTAATTTTGCGCTTCGTTGTCTTTGTTGTTGTTGTCGTTGTCGTTTAGTGGCACTGATTAATTATGCACGTCCTCGTTCTCCTTCCCGTGTATCGTTGTCGGTTTGTTATTTTTTGTTGTTTGTTTTAGCCTTTGTAATTACGTGTCTTTCTTTCCTTTCTAGTTTCTCTTCCTCACTTCCTGCCCTCATTACTTTTCTTTTTCTTTTTTTCTTTTCCTGACTTCTCTGTTTTTGTTTCGTCCCTTCCTCCCTTCATTATTATCAATTCCACTTCTCTTTTTCCTTTCCATCCTATATCTGGCTTCCTTTCTCTCCCTTGATTTCCTTGTCTTTTTGTCACTTCTTTATTCCTTCTCTTATTTTACTTCTCATTTCTATTTTCCTTCCCTTCCTTCATCCTTTCTTTCTTCCTTCCCACCGTCAAAGCATTCATCTTTCATACATTCATCAAAACCTTCATATCCTTTCACCCACTACCACCACCACCACCACCACCACCAGGAGGAGCAACACTCTTACCTGTCTAGAGATCAAAGGTGGCAAACTTCTTCTAATTACGGAGCTCCTCACCTGCTCACCTGTTTGAAGGTCATTTTCCATTCGAGAGACGCAGGTGAGTCTTACGCTAATCAGGGGAATTAATGAGGTGATTCCTTTGGTCACTTCAACTCCACCTTATTCTTTGCACCTGAATTCATGCAGTGATATTACAAAGGATTTATTACCTATAGAGTTATCTTTGTCTGTTTCTCCCTCACTGTGTTTCCCTTTGTGTTTTGCATGGAAGGGCGTCTCCATGCAAGGCCCTGGTTACTAGGTATGTGACTGTCCTGTCTCTGTGTCTTTCCACCATTACTGTCTTTCCATTATCACTTCTTTGCTAACTATAATTCTGAATTTTTTGGTTGAAGGTTTGTTCCTCTATCTGATTTTCCTTTTTTTTTGTCTCCATGCAAGAATCTGGCCACATGTCTCTATCTACCTTAGTCTTGAGTTTTAACTGTAGCTCATAATCGTGTCTTAAGTTCTTATGTATATATTTCTTCTTGACTTTTTTTTCTATATCCATGATTTTTTAAGACCTCTCCAATCAAAGGTTTTAGTCTCTACTCATGTCTGTTTATCGTGTGTCTTATGTGTCATAGCTTGCTTGCTAAAACTCTGAGTTGTCTTGACTGGCTTTTATTTTGTTTCTCCCTCTTCGTTTCTTTGAGTCAAGTATGAAAGTTTGAAAGGGCGTCTTCATATAAGGTTCTCCTGGCAAATTAATAGCGTTGTCTTACTTTTATGTAATCTTTTCACTTCCTCCGCTAATGCAATACCTTGTTTATCTAAGGTGTTCTGTTATAAAAGATGTCATAGATAAATCAAGGTTCTATATATTTTTATCTCTAATTAAGAAACAGTATTTGGCGAGCTATTATTTCACTCCTGTCGAGGTGAATGGTCTATTTTTAGTGTGTTGCTTCATTGTAACCTTTAAATTGCCTATAGTTTCCTATGATTTCCTTCAAATTTCTTTTAGTAGTAAACTTACAATGTAATCTTGGACCTCTAAGAAGACATTTTTTTCTCTATCTCGGCTTCCCAGAGTGAAATTCTCGAGGTAATCTTTGAACTCTGAGATAAAGGTATTCTTTGCTTATCTATTTTTTTTTAATCGTTCTTTATTGTGCTTGACTCTGTTTTTTCTTTCTACTTATTTTTGTTATTTCTAATAGTAACAGGCATTTTCTTTAAGAGGTGTGGCTGCCCTTCCCCTCTGTATATACATTTTTTCTACATTCTCTCTCTCTCTCTCTCTCTCTCTCTCTCTC
>CM035191.1:9370510-9381092 GCA_020233015.1 Callinectes sapidus
AGAGAGAGAGAGAGAGAGAGAGAGAGAGAGAGAGAGAGAGAGAGAGAGAGAGAGAGAGAGAGAGAGAGAAAATGTTAGATATATGCTTATAAAGACACACACATAAACACACACATAAAGACACACACACACACACACACACACACACACACACACACACACACACACACACACACACACTCCAACTAATCCGAGGCTTTTAGGGACTGTAGGGAACTTTCCTAATTCCTCCAGCTGCAACTCCTGGTGTTTCCTGTAATATACCCACAAGTCACCTAAACCAACACATGTCGGGAAATTTATCACAAACACCTGAAGCCACAGCACAACACCACGCCATGCTACACCACTGCCCGCTGCACCACTCACTACCCATACCCACAATGCACCGCACCACTCACTCACTGCCTGCACAGGAGGTTCACCCACATAAGCAAGTTTGCATTAATGAGAAAAGTGTATTACTAGAAAAATTATACATGAAATACGTACATATAATTAGGCAATATTTGAGTTTCCTGTCCGAATAAATGAGGCAAAATCAGTGGACAAATTTACCCAACGCACTCCATCTTAGACTTAACTCACCGGCCTGTCTCTCCCTTGCAGCCGCGCATCGAATACTCATCACGAATAAGCCCGAAATTATTAACCCTTCTTTGACAGCCGTAAGTTAATGGCCATATTACGATAAGCAGAGGCCATCAAAGAGTAATTATACCAACAACTCATGACACAGTAACGCGCATGATGTGTGAACCAGATTACCATGCAGAGTGATAACCGATATATACTTGCTACTGTTAATAATTTATGGGGCACCTCGCTTTCTGCTGCCTCGTGTGTAGCGTTACGGGGCGCGACCAGCCTCCCAGCAGCCCCTCCCTCACCCCTGCAGTAGTGAGAGGGATGATATCAGGGCGTGGAGGGCGGGGCCGGGCGGTGCGGGCGGTGCAGGTGGTACGGGCGGCAGGAGTGGGCGTATCATCACGTAAAGGAAGAGTAAGCGTACAGGTAACAAGTAACTAGGTAACATTTTCGCCTTAACGCCCCGAGTAAATATGCATAACGATACGGATGTGTTTCAGCGCCATACCTTCACGCTAAACATACTACCTGGCTAGTGCTGCAGGCCTGAATACTGAGACAGACACGGTTATGGCTAACTCACCCTTCAGTGCTGCATAACTTCTCTCTCTCTCTCTCTCTCTCTCTCTCTCTCTCTCTCTCTCTCTCTCTCTCTCTCTCTCTCTCTCTCTCTCTCTCTCTCTCTCTCTCTCTCTCTCTCTAACACACACACACACACACACAGGAGGAGCAGGCGGAGGCTGAACCCGTTTGAACAGTGCAAACGAGAATCCTGTTCACACCAAGCATCACTTTCCCTTTGAAGCTAAACTTACGACGTTTGCCCGCCACCCTCTGACCCGCCGCAAAAAAATGTGCTTGATTAACACACCTCTACACGGCCCGAGTCCCGAGACCAAAATTAGTTATGTGGCCGCCAGGTGCGTCATGGGACATCCACCTGTCCCAACAACCTCACTGTCTTGTTCCTCTCGCTAAGCACACAAAATGCCTTCACCCCATCAACGTTCCATTGCATTAGGGCACAAAAATTGGTTGGTGATGCGTTTCCTCGCCTGTTGATGTATCTGGTGACACTGAGATCTACGTAGGTGTGAGTAATGATGGTGATGGCGACGTGCTGATGGTGATGACAGTTATATAGGTGGTGGTATCGGTGTTATTGTTGTTGGTGGTGGTGGTGAGGGTGATTTTGATGGTAGTTTTTTTGTCATGGTTGTAGTGATGATGGACGAGAAGAAAGTGTAAGATATTTATTTATTGGTTGTGGTGATAGTCGTAATAGTGGTGATAGTTTTGGTCATGTTGGTGAAGATTGTGGTCTTAGTGTTGGTGATTATGGTTGTGGTGATGGTATTACTAAGATCACATCATGGACACCAAAAGAGAATATGCTTCAATTAAAATCATATCCATGTATCAGAATATTCTTATATATCAAAATATTCTTATTATTACATGTAAACAAAGCAGAAGAAAGATAAGCAAAGAACAAGATATTTTTCAGATATATTTTTCTTTAATTATCGATCCTCAAGTAGGATATGACTATTTGTTTATCAGTTTTGCGTCAATGTGCAAGATATTATCAGAGAAAAAATATTTAATTCGATAGAAAAAAAAAAACACAAAAAGCAGATTGAATGATACACAAAGAAACAAACAAAAAATGATAGAAACAGATAGGAAAATAAATAAATGGATAGAAAGAAAAATAAATCAAGAAATAGATGAAATAAGAGAAACACAAACAGACAGATAGATAAATGTACACACACATACAGAAGCAGATAAATGGACATATGTACAAATAAAAAGAATTAAAAACAACAAGAGGACTGTTATGAGCATATTTATTGCAGTATTACAAAATATGTGTTTCAGCGGCTTTCAACATTTACTAACAAGCCATCAAGCATTGCACATATAAGCGGAACAAATTATATGAATGTGCTATGGTATGGTGATGTTGCAATGAGAGGCAGAGAACTTTACTGCTTTCCTGCCAATTCTCAAGGAAGATATGAAGTGTATAAGGAATTCATGACCTTAATCCCTTCAGTATTAGAACGCATTTTTATATTTATTCTGTTTATTATTTGTAGATTTTATATAGTCTCAGAAACTCATGTGGGAATTAAAATAGTACAGACTGTGATTATCATTCTTCTGATCTCCATTGACCCTTCTTAATGTCAATAAAATCGTCTAATCCAAATCTCGCGGAAAATGTGTCTCAGTACTGAAGGGATTAAGAAAATGAGGAATAAACATAATCTTTCACAATTATCCCTATACAAAACGTAAGAAGAATGTAATAATTCATCCTCAGGTAATCAGGATTAAGTATAGCCTTTCACAATCAGCATAACCATTCAAACAAATTTGTGTGAATTTCAAAAATGTGGTGCAACTTTTTTGAGACGAAGAATACGATGTTTAGGACTAATGCAGTCACCAAGTTTGATGATTTAAGAGGGAAAAATTAAATAACTTATAAAAGATGAAGAAAGAAAAAAAATTAGAGATTCTTTTTAAAAAAGAAAAGACTAAGGAAAGGAAAAGTGTTAGAGAGTAAAACTCAGACCAACGCATCACCTAAATATCATTATCAGAAGAAATTATCACAAATCATCAACTATACAACAAAAAAATCAAAACTTCAAACTATTAACAATCAGTAAACCCAAACTATATTAGAGTCCTAGGCCATCAGTTGTAAATAATCTACAAGCTATTAGGAAGCAAAGAACTTAGAAAGCCAAACAAAATAAGCAAGAAAAAAAAAAAAAACAGGAACTCTCAAAAGGCTGTAACCCACCTTAAGAGTTATAATCTGTCAATCATCAGAAGTCACATCCTCCTAAGGTGTCTTCACTGTTTCTGGTTCTGTACTGTCTGCACACAAAGTTACAGGATTTTAATGATGGGATTTTACATAATCTGTAAAAGGTTAGCAAGCCAAACGTTAACTTCATTGAACTTCATTTAAGAGGGAAGTTTCAAGATGTTTGTCCGTCTTTTAGCTAATTCTTCTGGACCTATAAATGGACTAGCGAATTCGTGGGTTTTTCATTTTATCGTCTTTGTTACCCTCGCCCAGCTTCCCCGTCTTACATAGAAAGAAATCCTTTTATCAAATAAGTTTTCTACACCTCATCTACTTGCCTTTCCTTTCAGATGAGTGTGTGAGTGTTTATTAAGTCATAATATAAAGCAAAATTTTATATATATATTTAGTTCCATATTGTTTATTTCCAAGTATGTCACTCATTATCAAATCAAATAAGTTATAACTATTTTTCTCTATATAATCCCGTGCAAACTTTCATCTTAAGATATTTTTCTTCTTCTCAGTCTCATGCAGTTGGTCGGTATATATCATGTTTTCTCTCTCCCTGCATATTTTTACTTGTGAGTGCGTGTGACTATATAGATAAACAAAGGTAGATATTAATTCTATCTTGAGATATTTCATATTTCTGAATGTCAAATGTTTTGTTACCAGCGTTCGAACATTATTCATATCACCATTATCGCAAAAGAAAGGCGCTCCAGGACCATACATTAAAAGACACTTAAGGAAGACTCCATAAGATCTGATATCAGTGACTTGAGTCTTTAAATAATCTCTTATTGTATAACTGAGAAAGAACGTTTACCGAGCTACGAATATAAGACAAATATAATAACTTGTTATTTCTTCCAACCACAAAGACAAAGAAGATAACAACTATATTTGACTATCAACAAACACCAATTGTACACTCTTTGTATAAATGTTTTTGAAGACACTGTGAAAAGAAAGGTTCCAAGAAAAAAAAAGCTTGGAGAAAGGAGCAACGCTATCAATGGGGATGTCCAAATGGCTACTAACATTGGTTTGGATAGAAATATTTTTAGTTGGTAAGACTATTGCTTCAAATAAGACTGACCTCTCTTATGAAGTTATTGAACTCATGCACTGCGTTATCTATTTTTTTCTTTCAGTACTTCATATCAGTTTATATTTTGTTAGATTGTTTTTTTTTTCCTATTAATTCTTTCCAGCAACATAATATGATCACGGTGTTGGGATGCACGAAAGCAATATATTCACCACTTGGTTGATCAATCTTAACTTTTGTCTTGATCACGGAAGAGCAGTTATACTTATTACTATGAGACTTACCAAGAATCTGTTCTAGATTTTCTGGATCAAAAGTACAGAAAAACAGACTGAGCTTGAACGCTGTGGCTAGTTAAGCGTTGATTGTTAGTCATTGCTCAAGAGGAAATATGAAAGGATTACATGCATTCGGAGATAGATGGATATAGTAAGTAGGTATGTTTACAGGGATGCACTTATTGAATTCTTGCATTGTATTTTTTTCTCGTTTATCAAGGTATTGAATTGTTAAAAATGTTTTCAAAGTGATAGTGAATTATAAATGGATGTATTTCATGTTTGTTTTGAGTTGTCCATAGACTTTGTATTATATATATATATATATATATATATATATATATATATATATATATATATATATATATATATATATATATATATATATATATATATTATACTTCAGTATGATTTATTTTCTAATACTGCGGTCGATATTAATCTGTAATATCTACCTACCAATTTACCTGTCCCGTATGTATCGTATATTTATCTTCCACTGATATCAGACAATATCATGATGTCTTTTCAAATAATACTTGCAAGATATAGTTTTAAAATTCCAGATGTATTAATCTAGTTCTCTATTCATCTTTAATCCCTGGAAATATGATGCTCCTTTTACCGCAGTTGAAGATGACATAAGCTGTGTGACATGAGCCTGACAAGACATTATATATATTACGGAGATCAATGCATGGGACCAAAGAAGCACATCAACCCGTGTCACAAATATGCCAAGTATTTTCCCGTCACTGCACATGCAAAATATGTATACATATAAAAGATAATCTGATTCAGACACACAATCACATCTATCAGCTCGCAGCAAAAGAGCAGCACAATATATTCGCCTTTCACTCTATAATAATCAGTACGATTAATTTACTTTCCATTTTATTACGATCATGCTGAGAGAAATAAAATAATGGTAAAAATAAAGAAAGGAAAATAATCATGCATGCGAACATTACAAGTGTCATGGCATAACGGTGATCGCGTGGCGGCAGCGAGGGAAGGCGAGCGTCTCCGTGTCTTGAGCGACTTGCGGCGATGCGGCAGCGAAGAGGCGGCACCAGCGCTTCCGTCTGACCAGGAAACAAGCTGAGGAGGACCGTCGGGACTCTCACTAATCCTCCCCTCCTTTAATTATATTCATGAAAGATGATAACTGCCACTGTATAACCAAAAGAACTAGTAAATAAATAAATAAATAAATAAATAAATAAATAAAACGACTCTTAGGTTCCAGTTCATAAAGATATATTATTAATATTTCTTATTAATATTACTTTTTCTTAATTTATTTTTTCTGTTATCAGCAATTAAAGGATAAGTACCTTATAATCTCCAATCACCAATTTCTTAACTTGCTGGCTCATCTCAACAGTCTCTCTCTCTCTCTCTCTCTCTCTCTCTCTCTCTCTCTCTCTCTCTCTCTCTCTCTCTCTCTCTCTCTCTCTCTCTCTCTCTCTCTCTCTCTCTCTCCCCATATGATTTCTGTTAACTTCTTTGACTCCTGTCCCATCTTGCATGCTTATCTTAGAAGTATGAAATTAATGAAGATTTAATTCAACATTATATTTTGTAGGAAAGATTATGATAATGATCTCTTTCCCTATAATTCCCTCAGCTGCTTATCTTCTATCTCGTCTTGATAAAGTGTATCTGTTCTGCTCCAATTCATTTTGATTACCGTACACGTTTCCAACTGATGACTGCTGTTTCATGTAAGATTTGTGAGAAGCGATAGTATTATCTTTCTTTTCCTTTTTCTTCCAGTTTGTTCACTCGCTATCCCATCTAAACAAATTATTATTATCTATACTTTTCTGCGATGATAAAGTTACTAAAGTTCTACAAGTGTGAAGCCCTTGCAAACTGTAGTAGAACCTTATTATTTTGGAGAAAATACGGTAACATTTTTATTCTTTCCTACAACGTCTTCTAAATAATTTCTATCTTAGCAGGTATAACACTAATGAAAGTATTGGTTATTTTATAAATATATAAAAATTCAAGACTAAGTAAACATCATATATCTAAGAGAAAGCTCCATCATATTTTCCTCAATCCTCATGATGTCTTAAACCCTTCACTTCTGGGACGCATTTTCATTTTTATATTTATCTGTTCTTCATTTGTCGATTCTAAGCAGCTTCAAAAACTCATGTGGGTAGTAAATAGTACAGACTTGTACCATCAATCTTCTGACTTCCATAGATCCTTCCTAATGCCAATAAAATCCTGTAAACACACTCAAAACCCTTGGTAAAAATGTGTCCCAGCACTGAAGAGTTAGGCTTATCAACATTGAGTCATCTTGGTAAGGCGTCTCTTCCGCCTAATGTTTGTTTCCATGCAAGTATAAAGGCGGCAACTAAATATTATAGTATTGGCATCATATTTGTGGGAGACACTTCGATTAAGTTTCTCTCTCTCTCTCTCTCTCTCTCTCTCTCTCTCTCTCTCTCTCTCTCTCTCTCTCTCTCTCTCTCTCTCTCTCTCTCTCTCTCTCAAAACGTCTTTCATTTTGCTTCACTCCGTTACATTAGCAGTAAGTAGAATAATTATTTAACGAAACATGTTCAGCAATATTTATCTTCTTTTCATAACCACTTCTTGTTCTTCTATATTTTGTCACTCTTTATTAAAGCGTTGGTTATGTTTTGTGTAAGCGTTACTCGTCCAAAAATGTAAAGGTAGGAGCTCGAGACGGCAACTTTACATCAGTCTCAGGGAGCAATGTAAAGTTCATTCTCAGAGGTCAGCAAATCATTTTCCTGTATCACTGCTGCTCTTCTCCTTCATGAATCTCGATTTTCCTGGTATTAGTTTATATACATAAATTAAGCGCTCAATTATAATCTCTTCATTAGCAATTTTAACGTCATCTACCAATGTATCTATTGACCTTTATATTCATATCCATCTATTTAGCTACCTATCCATTATACTTTCTTTATTTTCCATGATAAGTAATTTTAACGTCATCTACCGCTATATCTATTGTCTTTATATTTACATCCATCTATTTACCTACCTGTCTATTACAGTAATTTATCTATTTGTTTTTAACATTACGCCGTTTCCATGTATTCTTCGCTAACATCAACACTTATACATCGCAGCGCCGGCAAGGATCGTCGGCTCTTCTAAAAGATCACGGACACACCGCTCCACTAATGTTCAGGGAGAGACGGTGCAAGATTGTGAAAATCCTTCAGTACACATTAGACGCACTTGAAGGAGTCACGTGAACTCTTGAAGGTAAATTTCCATCACAAGCCCACAAGCTCCTTCACCTCAAAATTCCTAAGAAAAAAAATAACGGTAATAAATAAAACCAAATTGATAACAAAAAAAAATAATGAAGATAAACAGGTATCAGTAATGACCATATCACAAATGAGATTAAATTTTCTTAGGGAATGAAGAAATTATAACAGTGATATAAATTCTTGTCAGTGCCCTCAGAAGTGCTAAGCAAAGAACCTCAGAGGCTACTGGGCAACAGCTGAAGTTAAGCTAGTGGTAATAATTGATGATCGTCTCCTGATCCATAAAATATCAGGTAATTAATATCACATCGTGAATCCTTACCATGGAATAAATAATTAATGATGAAAAAAATGCAGCTTGTATTTATATGAAGGAAGCCCAATTCTAAGTGTCTCCCTCTCTCTGCATGACCGCTCACCTTTCCCTGACTGGCTATCTTTATTGTTTCATTTCTGGTAAAAATCGTTTTAGCACACAATATCCAAGTCATTATTTATCACATATTCATCGTTCATACATTACATGTGTGACGCAGCAAAAGAAAAAAAAAGTGTAACGGCAAAATAACTGCGATAAGAAATAAGGGAATTAAAGAGAGTATAGATGAAAAAAAACTGAATGAAAATGCTTCTACAACATTTTATGATAGCCTCATTATCTTCATATGCAACTGATTTATTGCAATGAATTCTATTTTACTCAGAGGAGTTTCATCCTGAAGACAATATTGTGCTTTGTTCTCCCCGCCATCTGTCTCTCTTACTCTCAACCGTAAGGATGTTTACTTCGAAAAGACAGCATACTTCGGAGATCGGGAAATTATTATAAGCAAATGCTAAATAAAATCTAATGATATTACATGAGATGCCATAGGGAAAAGAGAAGAGGCTGAAGAGACTGAAGTTTCTCCTATAGTCATCACTCAGAAGCGGCAGTTGGTTTCTTTGATTTTTTAAAGAAGACTTAGACAACAAAAGGTATGGAAAGAAAGTATTGACTGAAATTCGGCGTACTGGTAGCGCCGATGAAAATTTTGGCAGCTCCACTTGGTAAACTTTCACCGATCAGTGTAATTAATCATGCATTTATAAAGATATCAAACTTTCAAACCAAATTAATACATACATGGAAAATTTAGTTAATTAATTACCTAAATAGAAAAACAGAAGCACTTAGTCAATAAAACATAAAGGTCAAACAATCTTCTCAAGACAGAAACTCAAAACAAGACCCAAGGATCCCAAGGCAGCAGAGCTAGAGCAAAAATACAGTAAATTCTTATGATGTCTTCTAGTAACATCTTATTGTATTTATCAACTACCCATTATGAAATGATATCTTTAATATTATCATTATTACTTCTACTATTTTTATTCTCATTATTATTATTATTATTATTATTATTATTATTATTATTATTATTATTATTATTATTATTATTATTATTATTATTATTATTAGTGTTAATATTATTATAATCATCACCATCACTATCACCATTATCATTGTCTTTCCCGATCAGTAGCATCTCTTAACGGAAACATCGCCAGCCAATAACATGACAAGCCACAACAACAACAAAACACGCACATGACTTCCACGTGCGAAATAAAATAATACTTTAAACTCACGCCTGCCTTGCTACCATTGTTCAAACACACACACACACACACACACACACACACACACACACACACACACACACACACACACCGTCAAGAAGTGGAAGGCGTGTGCATGTGTGTACTGTGTGTGTGTGGAGGGAAGTGGGTTCATTCACAACACCATTTTTTCCCATGCTCCCTCTCCCTCCTACACACACACACACACACACACACACACACACACACACACACACACACACACACACTTCCCCCTACGTCATAAACTACCCTCAGTCTCAAGGTCGCCAGAGCCCCGCGCCCCATCCGGAAGTGTGGGTGTGCAGTAAAAGGTTTCCCTGTGTTGTGGTCGGGGTCGCTCTCCTCCCCACCTCACCTCTCTCTCTTTTATTATCATTTTTTTTAAGAGGGGAATGCCCTTGCCTGCTATATATAGATTGCTATGTCGTGTGTGTACGTGTGTGCGTGACTGTGTGTGTAGCTGTGTGTGGTTGTGTCTGTGTGTGAGTGTGCGGGACAAAGGACTCAAGTCAGTAACGTTTAATAAATAAATATATAAAAATAGTTGTTTACTCAGCATTCAAGTGGAACGGAGCGTGGCTGAGGGGTGGCGGGAAGCCTTCGGTCACGCATATGCAAGCTGCGGCCACTAATCGGTCAGGGATACAACGCTGATGAGTTGTGAGCAACGTAATAGAGATGTATTCCCCCACCAACTAATTTGTCGCTTTACTGCCCTACTTACATCATGTCTGTGTGCCTTCCTTTCTTGTACAATGGAATGTCTCTCTCTCTCTCTCTCTCTCTCTCTCTCTCTCTCTCTCTCTCTCTCTCTCTCTCTCTCTCTCTCTCTCTCTCTCTCTCTCTCTCTCTCTCTCTCTCTCTCTCTCTCTCTCTCTCTCTCTCTCTCTCTCTCAGTACTTAT
>CM035191.1:9385528-9398028 GCA_020233015.1 Callinectes sapidus
TGTGTGTGTGTGTGTGTGTGTGTGTAACACACGATCTATAGCACTATATACACTTTTATATAGAAGATAATAACAAAAATATAACATCAAAATCAACACCAGCAATAAAAACAGCAACAATATCATTATCATCATCAACACTACCACCACCACCACCACCACCACCACCACCAACAACAACAACAACAACAACAACAACAGCAACAACAACACTGAATAATAAAACAGATAGAAAATAAGTAATAAAATAATGATAACAGATTACTGAATGAAGAACTGAATATTCCGACATACAGTTTGATATATAAATCATTTTACACACATACACACACACACACGTACACGCACACACACACACGCACACACACACACACACACACACACACACACACACACACACACACACACACACACACACGATATATTTTTAACTTCAGATTTGGTGACAGCATTGCCTTGTTCAGCTGAGCCTGGTGATAAATGGAACCAGACGCCAGGGAGGCGAGGCGGGCGGGAGGCACACACTGGCTGGACATGAAGAAAACCTAAGGCAACGCTCGCTGGAAATGCATTCCGTCAACCAATTAGTTGCGGATGAAATACTAGAAAGAGTTGATGAATATATTTACCCGGAACAAAGACTTAGAGCAACTCCATTCCCTCCATGAAGCTGCAATGAAGAGGAGAGGCGCGCGCGCACACACACACAGAAACACACACATACACACACACACACACACACACACACACACACCAAGTGCTGTTTTTACTGAAGGATATAACATCACGATAAATAATTTTCTCCCTCCTTTGATGCACAATAACTATAATCAATAGAGCGAGGCAGACTCAAGCCATGAACTAAAAAAACGGGAACCTTACATTACTCCAGAACAAAGCTTCACATCACTTTTAAGACAATACACAGCTTTTGCCTAGGAACTCATATCATTGGGCCTCGCACCTCACTACACTATCCTGCAGGTTGCTCTTATTCGCGCAGCTCTTCATGACTAACCAGGTAACCCTCGCCCTGAGAGTAATTCTTGAACTCACTGGAAGATCGAAGAGAAAAGGAGTGAGACAAAACATGTGTCAGAGAGAGAGAGAGAGAGAGAGAGAGAGAGAGAGAGAGAGAGAGAGAGAGAGAGAGAGAGAGAGAGAGAGAGAGAGAGAGAGAGAGAGAGAGAGAAGGAGGGGAGACAAGGAGAGGAAAGGAAGCCATGCATGCTGTGGGAAGGAAAATACTACCAGGAATCAGTACAGTATACCCTCACTATGGACCAATTTACGTGTCTTTTTTTTTTTTAGCATTGAAGCCAGAAAGATAATTGGGTGCCAGAAAATTAAGGTCATGATTTTATTCGTTACCTATTTTCTGTATCTAATTTCTAATGGAATGGTTTCTTAACTGTATTTTATCTGATTTTAATTTCACGACGTTCTTGGTAGAACTTCAGTAAGAAAATAATGTAATTGAAAGCACAAGGGAGCCAATAAGATAGATTCACGTAGTAATTGATGAAGGAATATTATAGAGACAATGCACTTAAAGTAATTTACTGAAATATTAAGAAAAATTAATTTCTTGAGATGGTTGCATTAAATGTTAAAAAAATAAATAATAATAATGGGAAGCAAATACAAAGAAATTAATATCTAAGTAAAACAAGAAGGAATGCTTAAGACATAATATAGTAAACAAAATAACTCACTCAAAACTTAAGCAACAATATTCTCAAAATGAAATATAACACTACTTAAACTATTATACTCCCATATGATATGAAAAGAGATCAAGTATTAAGAAAAGCCATCAACTCAAAGTGTTTTGATGATATCTCATCAATAAAAAAAATGAATAAATAGAAATAATCTTTTTTTTACTATAGAACCTACTCAGGCTTAAAAATATGATCTGATTCAACTTTGCCATGTAATTCTGAACACAACAGTAACAGCAAGGGGAGACGAATATGTACTTAAGAGCATATCATATAGTCATACCATCCCCATTGAATTATCCTATGTTACTTATCATATCAGCATGTGTCATACTGCAGTCATGAGTCAAATAGCTCAGAGTAGCTGAGATAAATCAACGAGGAACGGCCACGTAGCGAGTCTTACAAAGCGATGCAGCATGAAAATAGCACGGAATTTCAAGTTCAGAAGATTACCGTCACAAAGCACTGGGAGATGAAAGGAGGCAATACAATGCAGCGGAAAGCAAGGGAAGGACAGGCAGCATAACGAAGGATAGGGCGGAGAGGCTAACACGCTTTACTTGTCCTATATTTAGCTCTACGTTATGAGAAATATGCACGTCTTGAGCTCCTTCATCCGCAGTACACGTGTCGCAGAGGCGTAGTCACATCTGTAAACTTACGATATCTAGAATGCTTTTATATAGATTGTGCATACATTTGTCTTATATGTATGAACAATTATGTGGACTGATTTATGTAAGGTAATGTATATGGAAAAATGAAAAATTGTTGAATAGATAGTTAATATATGAGTTTTATCAAATATCTTGAATATGCACAGGCGGTCCAGCACAAAAACAAGTATCACTGAGTAAGGCTATGGAAACATGTCAACAGCAGAGCAGTGATTTCCTTTTTCTAGGCGCAGTATATAGAAAATAATATTAATTTTTCACTTATATACAAACTAGAGCTGGTTCGTTATGTGTGTCCTTGGATGGAGAGCAGTAAGATAAAAGGTGTACATAAAAGATGGCTGCAATAATGTTCCATGGCCAATTGGACGTAAAAGTTCTAAAAAATCTAATCTAACAAGTCCAGGAGAACAAAATTTTGTCAGAAAGATAATAACTATGAGTTGAAGATAACTAGAAATAAATAAGTAGTAATCTGTTCATCTTTATATATCAAAGCACTATATACTTGTACACATATTATTCAAATTTTTGGTCCCGTTCTAATAGAAACAATAATAAACTTGATGGAGAAAAGTCAGATCAAGTTCCTTAGTGAGGCGTTTTGATAGTCACTTCTCAATATAATTCAAACATAATATAGAAGTGTGAGGAAAATAAGCGACATATTCCAAAGTCTGCAGGTGAGGGGATGAAGAAGTAGAATTTAGTTAAACCTGGTGGTGCTATAACAGAAAGTATGGGAAGTGAGAGTCTTGTAAAGCTCACATGATGTCCTTTTCCCTATCGATGTATAAAATTCAACTTTATAAAGAAAAAAAGTAATACGATCATTATTATTTTATTCTATTCAGCAATAATCACTTATTATTTAGGAAAACTATAAGTCCACCATCACCACCACCACCACCACCACCACCACCACCACCACCACCAATTTACCCTTCATAGACAAATAAGAGAAGTACTATCATTATCATCTCTTTATTTTATTCCTCAACTATAACAAAATTACTCATGTTATTTACAACTATTTCCCCCCAAAACGTCACCACCATCACCTCTTCCATCACATACAAACAAGAACGCAACCATTAACATCTCTTTATTTTGTCCCTCAACTTTAACAACTATTACTCATGACATCTGAAATCATTTTGCTCGCCGCCACCACCACCACCACCACCACCACCACCACCACCACCACCACTTCTTCCATCACCACCACCACCACCACCACCAACAACAACTCTTCCATCACCAATTTCACCTCCATCGGAAAAAAATTAAGAACTATACGACATCTCTTTTTTTTCCACACACACAAACTATTGCCACCATTTTCCGTGACTACTACAACTTCTTTTCCTCCACCACCACCACCACCACCACCACCACCGGCACCACCACCACCACCACCGCCACCGTCTCTCCTTCACCACCGACGCCATTGTGATGTAAATTTTTCGCGCCTCCTGATGACTCAACATTTTTACTGGGAACTTATAAATAATTTGGCGTGTCCGGCCGGCATACAGAATACATAAATATCAGATAGCACGGTGGAAACTGGCTCCCTCCTAAATAGTGCTTCTATCAAAAACCGCAACTTACAAAGATCGTGATAGCGGTGTCATGAATATCTATGTCACTCACGTTGGCTCTCTCTCTCTCTCTCTCTCTCTCTCTCTCTCTCTCTCTCTCTCTCTCTCTCTCTCTCTCTCTTAATCTATAAGGACGCTACAGCATGATAAAAATGAAAAATAACAAAGTTTAAGATATATTAAGGGATAGATAAATACTTATGATGATTACATGTTTTCATGACATTATGATCTATAAGTTAAGAGAGGATATAATAATAATGATAATAATAATAATAATAATAATAATAATAATAATAATAATAATAATAATAATAATAATAATAATAATAATAATAATAATAATAATAATAATGCTATCATTGCTAACAACAACAACAACAACAACAACAACAACTGGTAATAACCATAGCTAGATATATCACCACTAAAACAATTTGCTAAAAACATTCTATAAGGCAAAAATATAAGATCAGTTAAAAATCCTCTTACAATTATTCAACAGTAGCCTTGTGAAGAAATATCAAGGGTGTATGACCACAAGAAGCCTAAGATAGAAGCACTGTGTCTAGAATTGTGTTTAGTACAGAGAGAAACACTGCATAGGGAACTTGGTGTGCAGTGTCGCGTTTCAACTGGCAGATATATAGAGTAGAAATGTCACAAATATTTCTGGTTAAAATAGCGCTCAGAATAGACTCCATGCATATATTTTCCTCGGTAAGAGCACGAGTTACCCTTATGTTATCTGGTTTGCTAAGAATCAATCAACTGTCATGTTTTGCTAGGAGACTGCCGCCTGACCACAGTACTTGCCTAGAGGTTAAGAGAAAAGAAAAATCATGGTGGGATTGAGTATACACAACATTCGGTGAAAAGTTAGTTACCATCTCAAGTCCTCCAATCTAGTAAATATCGATAAATTCGCATGTCTTGTAAGGAAACTATTTTATGTAGGAAGGGGAAGCTGGTCAAGAACAAGATAAAATAAAATAGCCCACTTATGTGTTAGTCCCCTCACCGTCAGGGTATCAGAGGAATTAAGATTGAAAGAAGAGGTGAAACACAAAGAAAGTGAGCGTAAAGGCTACTAGATATAAATGATTGTTTCTTGTAGCTCTTCTTTCTACTTCATGGTATTATATAGTAGATCTGTGGTCACGATTGCATCTACAGTACACTTGTTTTAATTCTTGATGTGAACTAGTGCTGTTTATTATTTTTCCTTACACAATAAAATCAATCATCATGTTCTTGAAGGCATCAGGACGTCCCTTATCTATTTTCTTTTCTCAATCGATCATTATTTCGCTTTTTACTTACACCCTCCTGACAAGTATTTTCCCAGTTTCCTCCTCTACTCTCCTGTTTTTTTTTTCCCATCATAACATAGTTTTTCTAAATAATAACAGTGATAATTACTGAATAAAAGGAGATAATGATAGTTTTTTTTTCTTCTTTTATATGAAGTTGAATTTTATACATAGATGGGGAAAAGGACATCATGTGAGCTTTACAAGACTCTCACTTCCCATACTTTCTGTTATATCACCACCAGGTTTAACTAAATTCTACTGCTTCATCCCCTCACCTGCAGACTTTGGAATATGTTGCTTATTTTCTTCACACATCTATATTATGTTTAAATTATATTGAAAAGTGACTATCAAAACACCTCACTAAGTAACTTGATCTGACTCTTCTCCATCAAGTTTCCGTAGTTTATCGTGAGTATCTACAATACGGAGAAGCCACTGTATTGAGATTTCAGCTTTTCTTTTAAACTTAGCTCATATTTAGCCGTCTTTACCATAAGGATCTCCGGATATCTACTTTTCGTCAAAATATGTTCATGTACTTTTCTTGCTTTCTTTGACATATGGAATAGTTGTAGGTATTCATGCATCTTTGCAATATGTCTACTGTATTCTTCAATTTACAAGAAGCCGCTGTATAATCTCAACCTCAACATCTGTGCGCGGCAAAGCATATATGATCAGACATATAGGAGACTAGATAGACAAATTCACGCTGAACTCATGACCGTAACATGTCTCTGAGTAAAATATAAATCATGTAATGTTGTTAATATTCCTGTTATAGATGCATTTATTGTGTTTCATATATATACATACAACTCACAATACACACCAATACTCCATTTTCTTTCCATGATGAACATCCGCAAGTAGTATCAAAAAGGGAAATATTGGAAAGAAATAGGGAAGGATGTTTAATGAATGTTGGTCATTGACTTTTTGACAACCTACATTTAAAAAAAATTACGTGTATAAGACGCAACATAGATCAAAATGTATGAGGATGAATTAAGTCAGCCGAGGAAAAGAAGGCAGCAATGAGGACATTGTATCACTAAAACCCTGATGTAGAAATAAAAAAATGTATGATCACGTATTAATAAGAAAAATATACCAATCCAATAAAAAATATTCGAAGAATAAACTGATAAATAAACAATGGCGTACTAAAAAAAAAAAAAATCAAAATGGAAGAGAAAATAACAGTTAACTAATACGTAAGCAAATAAAACAATAAGTGAGGAAACAGATAAGAAAGTAGATAATTAGAAATAAAAACGTACATCGAAAAGCGAGGTTAAGAAAAATCAAATTAACCAAGGAAAAAAAAAGACAATAATATATAAATAAAAATAAACATAAAATAACGTAAAATAAGAAAATTACACAGAAAAAAAATAATGAATTACGAGGCCTTTACCCTCAGCAATAAATTATTAATGTTAATGATGTGCTGATTGAGACGCCGCAAGACCCATGAAGCCACGCACTTGGCAACCATGAGTATCTGCACCAGGAGGAACTCAGAGAAGAGGAAGGAAGCATCCACAGTAACAATGGGAAGGGTAAGGAAATATATAACTGGGGAGAGGTGAGTAAGAGGTAAGGAGTTTAGCAGTGATAGTACTAGTGGTGGTGGTGATGGTGAAGGTGGTGGTGGTGGTGGTGGTGGTAGTAGGAGTAGTAGTAGTAGTGGTAGTAGTAGTAGTAGTAGTAGTAGTAGTAGTAGTAGTAGTAGTGGTAGTAGTAATTATGATGATGATGATGATGATGATGATGATGATGATGATGATATAAATGACAATAATGATAATAATGATGATGATGATAATAATAATAATAATAATAATAATAATAATAATAATAATAATAATAATAATAATAATAATAATAACAACAACAACAACAACAACAACAACAACAAAACCAACACCACCACCAACAACAACAATAACAACAATAACAGTACATAACAAAAAGAGGAACAAGAGCAACAACAAAAACAAATACAACGAAAACAACATTCCCACCACCACCACCACCACCACCACCACCACCCCTCCCGCCGACAACAACAACATCAACAAACTATATAAACAAATGCACCAATATTAATATAATGTAAATAACAGATCAGCTTTAGTTTTGCAGAAGGCTCGGGGAGAAGCTCAGCATTAGCGTGGCATCGACAGCGCTACAGGTACCCTTGGCAAATCACAGCGACCAGGAACAGTACACACAAGAGGCGGAGACCAATATATTCTTGCTTTTACCTCAGTTTAAGCAGTATTCCTTATTATTTTTTTTTATGTAAGAAGGGGAGGCTGGCCAAGGGGAGCAAAAACAATGAAAATAAAAACCCACTAATTTGCCAGTTCCATTAAAGGTCAAAAGAATTATTCGAAAGTCAGGGACAACTGTCTTGAAATCTTCCTCTTAAATAAAGTCAAGTCATAGGAAGTTTGAAATATAGGAACAAGTAAGAAGTTCCAGAATTTGCCAGAGAGAGGAAGAAACGATTGGGAGTACTGGTTAACGCTTTCATTGGGAGAGAAGAGGTATCATCAGTGATAAAAATTCAGTAATGTAAGCCTTAGTGATGACACCATGCCTTAATTTCAGTACGAGATGCAACACTTCACTGTACTAAGAGCAATCTTCTCTCTTTAAATATCAAGGAGAAAGAAGATTACTGAGAAGAAGAGATTTCACAATTTCTGGGAAGTGTTTTATAATTCCACGAAGACTTGGAAATAAAATACAAATTCTTTACTATCATATACAAGAAAGAATAATAGTAGAGAATGTGAATCGCAGCTTCTGTTCAGTAAAACAATATTCCCTCCTCCGACACCTTATATTCACCGCGATTTGAAAGTACAAACAACAGAAGACACGCATGAAAATTCTTATAAGCATCCACAGGAAACGAGAAGAATGAAAAGAATATATCTTAGACTTTTTAGCCATTAAAACGTTTGGAAGTAGCTGTGAACAAAGAAAATATGTCTTAGGATAGTTAGTGATTAAGGAAAGCGATTAAGGAAAGCTACCAAGTAACAATGAAAAGGTAAATGCAAGTGTGCGACAAGAGAAGAAAGAAAAGGCCATTTTGAATTCTTAGAGGCTTCCTGCTCCAACTGTGGATCACAAGGAGAGAGGGAGAGAAGGAAGGGCGAAAGAAATATCATTCACTGCAAACAAGGGGAAGAAAAGGGAAGAAAAATAAAAGATCTAAGGATATTAGATGAATCGCACAAGGGAAGGAACAAGGAAAAGAAAACAAGGGATCTACGGAATTATTAGACACTACGAACAAGGGAAAGAAAAGAGAAATGAAAGAACGGCCAAGGAAAATATCAAACTGTGAACAGGCGAAAGAAGAAAGAGATAAGAGGAAAGATGTAAGAAAATATGAGACGCTATGGGGAAAGCAAAGAACAGGGGGAATGAAAGAAAGAAAAGAAAACATTGAAGAATATATTAATCATAGGGAATAAAGAGAAGGAAATACAAAGAATAGACGACGAAACAACAGTCACTGAAAATAAGAGGTAAACGAGGAAAGGGACAACAAAGATAACACAGGAATAATTACACTTCTACTCTAAACTGCTTTTAAGAGATGGAACTGAAGGGCTGCCACTCAACAACCACCGTCCACACACACACACACACACACACACACACACACACGAAACATGACCCACATCAGCACGTCCTGACAACCAGCCACCCGTCACATGTCACTAACTGCGCTAAGTTGACCGAATTTTCCCGCAGAGAGACGCTTCCTGCTATCTTGTGTTCACCCTATGGGATTATTTTGCTTCCGTGTTCAACTGGCTTTGTGTTTTTTTAAATGCCTAACATCGCTTCTCTGCCAATGCCATATAGTTTCAGCTCTAAACATTTGAGTCTTATTTCTAACTCTTAGCAGTAATGAAAGTTATTTATTTGCTTTTCAAGAGTGTTTCCAGAATTCGTGACACTTCAACACTGTTTCTCCATCATCAACAGGATAAGCACTCTTGACAACGCAACTAACCACCCTCTGGCCTTTAAAAGCAGTTAGAAGGGCAGAACAAAGCGTTTAGAAATACATTAACACAAGGAACTTGCTTGCACAAAAGGAAGAGATTCATATTTACAAAGAGTTATGTACATAATCTACAAGTAATGGCTTTATATTTCCTAGACAGTAAGCATATTTCTTCATTACGTCTTAATATAAAAGGTTATACAGGCAAGTTTGCATGCCTAAAAACTGTTTTCTTTCATGAAGACATTTCTCAAAGACCAACGGCAGTTCTTGGTGTTCTTAACCATATTCATTCCTATTGATAGCACCAAACTCTTGTTAAAACCTCACCAGCATTATGATACCCTCACTTAATACTAAAATGCATAACGTCGACGAAAAAATGCGGAATACAAAAGATAAGATGCTGGAATATATAGGACTGCGTTTCATGATCCCACAAGAACATCTCATCGCTCCCTTTAACTACCTTTCGTGTGAGTGACTGTCTCCTTCACCGCCACCAACAAGACAGTGACCTCGTGACGAGAAAATTCGTGTGACTCTTAAGTGCGAAATATAACACACAGAAATTTACATCTCTAAAAAAAAACGCAATTAATTTCACAAATTCCTTGGATGAATATACAAATACAATGAAATAAGAGTAATGATAATTTAGTTTTTATCTATATATCAAGGCGAGCTTTCCTTACAGAACAGTTCCTGAGAGAAGGCAACAACACACCTAGCAGTGCAGGACTAAGAATATGGAGGATGAGGTTCACAGTTCCCTCTCTGCATCCCTTTTAATTGTCTTGTACGATGTGCAGGGAATCTCTGGCTGCAAATTGTACTACCAGGTTGTCTCCCTACCACAGAAGGAATGTTAATTGTGAGAGAAATAGTAGTAATAGTAGTAGTAGTAATAGTAATAGTGGTGGTCGGTGTAGTAGTAGTAGTAGTAGTAGTAGTAGTAGTAGTAGTAGTAGTAGTAGTAGTAGTAGTAGTAATAGTAATAGTGGTGGTCGGTGTAGTAGTAGTAGTAGTAGTAGTAGTAGTAGTAGTAGTAGTAGTAGTAGTAGTAGTAGTAGTAGTAGTAGTAGTAGTAGTAGTAATGATGATGATGATAATAATAATAATAATAATAATAATAATAATAATAATAATAATAATAATAATAAGAAGAAGAAGAAGAAGAAGAAGAAGAAGAAGAAGAAGAAGAAGAAGAAAGAGAAATAAGAGTAATGAAAATAACAACAATAACTACAACAATAACAAATCCCACCCCCTACACATCTTTCTCACACATCCTAAAACTTCCACAGACATTTTTCCTTACATTAATTTTCCTTTTCCTAGTTCTTCCCTTCCCACTAGAACATTTCCTCACCCTTCCCTTTTCCTCTGCCGCCCCTGCACCTTCCTCATACCTCACATAAGACAACCTGCTTTCCTTCACCCTCCTATCATGTCACCCTGCAACACCATACATTTGATCTCTGCATCTCTTAGCATTCCCCTCTTCTTAACCAGTTCCCTTTCCCTCCCTCGTTAAATAGTTTCCTTCCCCTTGTCTCTCCATCGCCCTCATCTTGGCTGCTTCTTCCCTCTACTTCCTCCTTCGCTCTCTCTCTCTCTCCCTCCGTAACAGTGCATTATGAAACGTTGCTGTGTCTTATCTATGCAACTTTTAATGGGGTGTGGTGAAAGTAAGGGTATTTGTTGTTTTCAAGGGCGTCTTTCTGACTGTAATGATGGTTTGGTGTATGTCATCTGGGATTGTTTCATTATCGGTTGTTATTCTTGGTTTTGGTTGTTGTGTTGTTATTGTTTTATTATCATTATTATTATTTTTTTATTGTTGTTGTTGTTACTATTATTAATACTGTTGTTGTTTTTTATCATTACTACTATCATTATTATCTTTATTACTGCATTTTGATTGGCATTAATAATATTGTCATTGATGTATTCCCCATCATTATTACTATTTACCCCAATACTACTCATTCTCCTCCTCCTCCTCCTCCTCCTCCTCCACCTCTTGGCACTACTACTACTACTACTACTACTACTACTACTACTACTACTACTACTACTACATTCGTGTGTGGACATAAGAGTCTAAAGCTGCACGGCCTAAGCGGAGTGTCATCGGCAGGGCGGGCACGTCAGTAGGGGCCCCATGGCAGGATTGACTGATGGCTTGCGTCCCTTTACCGCTCTGACGTGGGAATTGGGTTGTGGTGGTGATAGTTATTGTTATCATTATTATTATTATTATTATTATTATCATTATTATTATTATTATTATCATTATTATTAGTAGTAGTCTGAAACCTTCTATGAAACGCTCCTTTAAAAAGTTTACACTAGTATTTTTCTATTATTTTTTTTCTTTTTATACATATTAATGTCTGGTGATGGTAAAACGTGGAAGAAAAGGGGAATGTTGTTCCTAACACTTGTCCTGATATTCATTACACGTTTACCCTTTCCAAATGGTAAATCTATACCTGTTATTATCATTATTATCATTATCATTATTATCATCATCATTTGTATTATCATCATTATCATCATCATCATCGGCACCACTACCATCATCATATTCATCACCACTATCACCAACTCCATCACTAACTCACTACATGAAGACAGGAATGAGAACTAGAAACTTGGTCAAGAAGAAGGCAAGTTATGGATAAAAAGAATACTCCTTCAATCCCCCCATGCAGTTTCCAGATCGCTGGCATGGGAAGGCGGGAGCATGCAAGGGCTGGTGGCATGCAGGGGGAGACGGGAAGGCTGAGACGAGGGGAGACAAGCTGGGGTAAGCAAAAATAGGGGAGAGCAAACTGTGTGAAGCTGGAGTGAGGATAGTTGGCTGTATTGAAAGTCTTAGTTATTTCTGGCTTGCCTCTGTTTAAGTTGGAAGACATCGGTTGTTATTGTTCTTGGCGATATGGTTGTTGCTGTTATTATTAATATTATTTTTATTATTATTATTATTATTATTATTATTATTATTATTATTATTATTATTATTATTATCATTATTATTATTATTATTATTATTATTATTATTATTATTATTATTATTATTATTATCAGTAATTTTGTCTTTATCATTAACATTATTAATATCA
>CM035191.1:9509539-9517039 GCA_020233015.1 Callinectes sapidus
AGAGAGTATGGACACACGGACAGTCAGACAGATAGCGACTCGGGAACGCCGAGGAGAGAACGGGAGGATGGGAAAGAGGGAGGGCAGGAGGGAGGGGTGGCAGGCGAGGGATTGAGGGAGAAGGAAAGAGAAAAAGACCAAAATCTATCTCTACATAAACAGAGAAAACGTAATACATAGCACGTTCAACAAAACCGTATTCATTGCCAATTCGCCGAAAATTTGTCAGTAAAAATCCGGCATTATTCATTACTGGACGGGCAAGGAGGCTGAGCAGTGAGTATGCAGGCCGCTGCGCCCCGTCCGCCGCCGGGTTGAGGTATCACAGGTGTTACCGCCGACACCTGCTTCCCTCACCCTCCCAACGCTTGCCGACGCCTGGCCAAGCACCGCCGCGGCAAAGGAAACCCTCGGATGGCTGGTGTGTGCCTGGGAATACTAAGAACGCTGGTGTGAGGTGATGGGAAGCGAGCAGCGTGGAGCGTGTGTCACTCTGTCGTGTTGTGGTGGCAAGACGGACATCAGACTGTGGTGGTTCACGTCCTGCCGCCACCCTTCGAGTGTCGCCGCCACTCCACCTCTGCACACGCCACCCACCCGCACACAGATTAATATTCTAATACTTAATTATTAAACCAGCAGGTATTATACATGCAAGCCATCTTTATCTAATGGAAGTGAATCCAATTTGAAGTTAAATCCATACTATCATGGTAATAATAAGTTTGCCTCGTAAAATGTTACAAATCTCATGAATTTGTCATAAATCCTTGTAGTTGTAAATGAGTTACTTAGTGATGCATGAAGAGTTTGGTACTCAAGTCCTGATAAAGGAAAGTAAACTAAAAGAGCCGAAATTTAGCAATAAATTTACTCCTACTTATATTTTAGTGTGATTCCAAAATTCAAATATGAAATTTTTACATTAAGATTATATATCTTTATTTGAATAAAAAGATGCAAGGAAGTCTTAAAATGTAGCCCATGACCATTTAAAAATCATAAACTACTGTACCATACACACTCCCAAAGCTTTCTATAACACGAAGACACCAAGTCTCTCGCAATGCCATACCCCATAACAATGTGAATATTAGATCATAACACCCATTTCGTCTTTGAAAAAACAAAATAAAGATAAATAAATAAATAAATTATGGTATCATACACATTCACGAACCTTTCAACACCAAGATGTCTTGCTTCCCGCGATACCATACCCACCAACCCATATTATCTCTGTCCTGGCAATACCACTAACACTCCTCCAGGCCTCACCGCACACACACACACACACACACACACACACACACACACACAAACCATCCCTTATTAGGTCATTTTATCATCTGGCCGAGACTCGAATGCAATACCCACTCAGTTACCAGATGTCCAGCTTCCCATGGCTTATCCCAGACTACTGAATCCTGATGCAGTGAGCCACTTCTATCTTTAACGTGGCTATGGGAAACATATGTACCTTTCTCTATTCCTGTATCAGCCTCCGTCAAATATATTTTTCCCTCTCGACTCAGTACCCACATTTCATCATCTCCAAAAAAGTATTGTACTCAACAAACCTAAGGGTATTTCTTTACCATTTCTTAAAGCAAACTTCCCCTGAGGTACCCCAAGTCCGTGTGTGCGTCCGTGTTGGCTACAGAACGCGTGGGGATGGCTGGTCCTTCAGCTTCAAGTAAAAATGATAAGAGACGCCATATAACGCAACACCAAGCTCTGGGAAATGGAAACAACCCCGTCCAGCCTTCCGGAAATAGCCAGGATCCCTCCGTTGCCTCCCTATCTCGCACGGACTTGTCTCCTCCCGAGCCCAGCCGGTAAACCTGCCATGAAATGTGTCAGTCGAGATGGCCACCAGTGTCCTGCAGGCCCAGCTGACCACCCGCCACGAAGATTTTTTTTTTCTCAACCATGTTCCTTTTTTCCGGATTGAATTAATTGTTTTTTTTTTTTCTTTCATCCGTGACTTTCGTTTATTCTTTTCGCGGTGATATGGAGCGATGGGTCGGAACAGGTGCTTGACGTGACTGTCGCCAGGCCCGGGTCACTCTCCGGCCCTTGGGTTCGGGCACATCGAGGTACAGCGAGGCACAGCGGCAGCGAGAGGCACTCAAGACTAACGCCTCGCTAACCAAGGGGCCTTGTGACTCTGGATGGGCATCGCACCGGCACAGCCACACAGGGCACTTGTTTTTTTTGTTTTCGCTGGCTTTACTCTGTTGCTCACCGGGACACGTGTAAGGGAGACACTGCACGTCGCCAAGGCCAAGGAACAGAGGGACACAACAGCAGGTCACGCAGCTACTCAACACAGGGATCCGCGAAACACCTTCAAGCGGCAGACGTTTATTGCTTTCGTGCGCCGGATTACTTGCCGCGTGAAGACACAGGTGGAGTTGCAGGCTAAGTGGTTAAGTGCTTGTCATCATCGCGTATATGAGAGAAACCACTGACGCAAATGAAAATGAGGGTAGTAATTTATCTCTCTCTCTCTCTCTCTCTCTCTCTCTCTCTCTCTCTCTCTCTCTCTCTCTCTCTCTCTCTCTCTCTCTCTCTCTCTCTCTCTCTCAATGTTTATTACAATATATGAAACATATTAGAGCCTTTCCCTTCATGACACACACACACGCACACACACACACACACACACACACACACACACACACACACACACACACATCCATATACTATCAAATATTTATTTATTTTCATATCATCTTACATATAAAGAGAAAACCTTTACATTTACTTTTCCATCATTCTTAGCCTCTGATCTTGTGTTCAGTACAGGCTTTCATAGTTCTTCCAGGGCTTTCCTTGTCAAAAGAAGTAAAGAAATATTTTAATATCTCCCTTATTGAACTTCTACAAGCC
Source organism: Callinectes sapidus (assembly GCA_020233015.1). NCBI lineage: Eukaryota > Metazoa > Arthropoda > Malacostraca > Decapoda > Portunidae > Callinectes > Callinectes sapidus. The sequence continues at coordinate 9,512,435 of CM035191.1, forward strand.
ATCTAGGACCATCCTTCGCACCTTACTTTGTCTTGTACTCGTATTTCTAAATATTTCAGACTCTCATTACAATTATTTTCATATATATTAGTCGAAAAGTTAGGCTCTTGTGGGATAATTTGTTGACTGATGTCCATGTGTAAAATTAAAGTTATAATCATTACAATACACCGAAAAGCCCCAAATACTTTTATTGGTGCCGGTTAAAAGAAGACGAGATATGATGCTGATATTTTTTCTAAGAAATACACAACCTTATGCTGCACATTCGTAGTAAAATGCATATCACTCCTACAGGAAGCATGTGATGCATCTGTTAGCATCACTAGGAGTAGATATCGTGATAAAATTGCTCCATAGCCCTCAGTGTGCAAAGATAGATATATTTGTTACAAATAACTCCCCACGGTAGAAACAACTACTCATTCCTCCCGTGGCGTGTAAAGCTAAGGAAACCATTCAATAGAAATTAATAATGAATCACTTATGATTTATTTGCCTATTGGTCTTTTATTAAAAAAAATGGCAATTGAGACTTGAAAGGTTAATTCAGTACCTTCGCAAAAATTAATGCGCCTTTGAAATATAAGTTCGAACATAATATCAAAAATGAAAGTCTCTAAGGAAACATTATGTAGAGACGATCATCATAAAACATTGCTTGCAATACCCATATTTTTATAGTGATGTTCAATAATTTCTTCGATTTTCTCTACATGACAAATAGTGATCACATACGAGGATTTACACATATCGGCACATTTACTCACATCCAGCTTTCTGTTAATATGTAGCAACGTTTCCCAAACTTATCTTTGAATCATATTTTATTCTTTCATTTCCTTCATCTGGTGAATAGTTGATCACATGTTTATACGGAGAAGTATTTGCATTTATCAGTATAGTATTTCCTCATACCTGGTTTTCTGTCAATATATTAGTGTTAGGTAATTTCTCCTTCCAAACAATCGCCATGTAATATCTAATAATTATACTTAGTCACAGTATCAAACTAACAAATTTTTCAATATAACAGCCTTATACAAGAAAGCATTCCCTAATTCTCGTCAGCCAACAATTACTATAATGAACATTTAAATTATTCCCTTATCATCTCTCTCTCTCTCTCTCTCTCTCTCTCTCTCTCTCTCTCTCTCTCTCTCTCTCTCTCGTCTCTCTCTCTCTCTCTCTCTCTCTCTCTCTCTCTCTCTCTCTCTCTCTCTCTCTCTCTCTCTCTCCCCAAACCCAACGCTACAAATTATAAGGAACTACAGCTCCAAAGGCATACAAGAAATATTTTACATACTCAGCTTTTTTATATCTCTTGTGCTTCTTTCAAAAATAAACAATTATAACTCACATCTTGCAAACCTCACAAGTTACCTTTCTTATATACTGTCTGATCTTCTTCACATAGTTTTAGTGATAGACTTTTTAAAAAATCGGAATCTCTATCCTCGAGATGAACCGCACAAAGTCCTCTTTCTTATATCAACTAAGTTTTATACAGGCTTGATAACAGATTCGCACATACGTACCTCACTACCTCCTTCCAGTGACGTGTGTACTATTTCATACAGCACAGCGTACAATACATATAACACCTTACACAAATACTGAACGACATGTAATACATAACAAACTTTAGTATTCAGTACAAACATAATATGGCATCTACAGCACTTCATAAACAGCTCACACAAATGCAGCACAACACTTTCAAACATTTACAATACTACATCTAGCACAAACAAAACATGCTCATACACACTAAAAGCACCACATGACAACACAAATGCACAAATATACCACAAAGCTGGCAAATCTAACACATCAAAACCTATATTAAATATGTTTAGTGAATGAAGGTGCAGGATTCAAAGTGATATTTTACTTTTATCTAACCCTTCGACACAGTTCTTTTCTTTTCTCTCAAGGAGGTCTAAGAAATTTTAAAAGATGTTACTGTTGTTGCTGTTATAGTATGTTCCAACGAACCCAATGATAACTGAGCTTGCCACTGAACTCACAAGATGTTTATCCTCATTCTCTACTAACCGGGGAAGCCAAACAAACACCTTGAGAAAATATGAACAAAAATATGATCCTATCAAAAGAAGCAAAAAACATCGCGTATTGATATTCAAAAGGCAAATCAAAATATCCGATAATGGAAAAGTCCACGTTGAGTAAAAAAGCTTCTTAGTTTTTCTTCGGTTTCCTCGGCGCGACAACCGAGATGAAAAATAAACAGGAATGATGGCCGATGCTGAATTTCATAGGCGATAGGAGGCGGACATTGGAATAAAGACAAAAAGTGTCCAGCAAATGGCAGTGTGTTATTCTTAAGGATCACCTCAGGCCGCAGGTGTCCCGAGCCTCCCTCATGGCTGCGCCACCTTGCTCCGCCACAGTGTGTGTAGCTCAGACATGATTCTGTTAAGTCTTTATCACCGAGCGGTAAGCAACCAGACACTGATGGAATAAACATTGGCACTGGGATGACTCATTAGTCGATTCATGCAAAAATCGGAAAAAAGAGCCAGAAATGAATTGACAAATAATGAATGAAATATAAATAAAGGAATAAATAAATAATTTAAGAATACAAAAATGGGTAAAAAATGAAAATATTAATAAACCAAAAAGAATATACTGATAAAAGCACGAGAATAACAACAGCAAATGCAAAATAACCGTGTGTGTGTGTGTGTGTGTGTGTGTGTGTGTGTGTGTGTGTGCGCGCGCGCGAGCGCGCGCGCATTTACATGTATATATATATATATATATATAATCGCTTTTTTATTTCACTCTTCTCTTTTTATACTGTTTTTTTTTTTACTTATTACAGCTGCATTTCTTTTTTTTCTGTTTTCATATCTAATTACCTGTCTTTCTTTAATCTGTGACTGTTTCTATCTCCTTTTCTACCCATCTGTCTGTGTTTTTGTCTGTATGTCCGTCCATTAGTCTGTCTCTCTGAACCTCTTTCACTCAGTCTTTTTTCTTTTTACTGCTTTATATGGCTTTTTTTTTATATTTGCCTATGTTTATGCCTGTTTTTTCTCCCCTTTTTTTCGTTTTGTTTTTTTATTTGGTTATGAGTGTGTATCTGTATATCATCACACTTTTTTGCTTCAGTCTTCCTTATTACTGCTTTATTTATCTCTTTTTTTAATTTTAGCCTGTGTCTCTACCTATTTTCCTCCCTTTCTTTAATCTGTCACTGTTTCTATCTCCGTTTCTACCCATCTGTCTGTGTATCTGTCTGTGTGTCCGTCCGTTAGTCCGTCTCTTTGTACATCTGTCACTCTATCTGTCCAGCAACACGTGGATATGAACCAATACGGCACATCCCACTGGGGAGAGAGAGGAAGTGAAGTGTTGGTTATATCGGCCGCAGTGTTACGCCGCCTGCCACACTGACGCCGCCCACCAGTCACACGATTTCAGCCACGTGTCGCGTAGGGAGGGGGCTTAGTGGGCAGAATATCAAAGAGAAATTCAAGAAAGCTGAGTGTTTTGTTGAATTATACAGATATGAATAGAATTTATGATTGTTGTAGTGGTAGGGATAGGTGTTGTTGTTGTTGTGGTGGTGGTGGTGGTGAAAGTAGTTGTATGGTTTCTCGTTTTATTTACACATTTTCATGATATTCTATCCACTACGGGTCTCTCTCTCTCTCTCTCTCTCTCTCTCTCTCTCTCTCTCTCTCTCTCTCTCTCTTGTATATTATCTAAATTTTCTTTATCTCTTGCAGTATTTCCTTCTCATTTATCTACATTCTTTTCTTCCTTTTTGACATCACGTTTTTGGGTGTAACAGTCTAATATAATCTCTTCTCTCCCTTTATTAATAATTTAGTTATATATATATTTTTTGTTAAAGTAATATATCTTTACAATCTTTACAACGTTCTTTCTCCACCTACATTTAGTAATAAGTTTTTTTTTTTTCCTCTATCTTTGGATTCGTATCTTCACAAGTTTCCCCTTACTCCACCTAAAAAAAAAAAAAAACTATTTCCACAGCAAATCTCTCCGTAAACCTTCCTCTCTCTTTTTTTCCTTGTTTACTTTAACAAAAATATTTTTCCTCTTCATACTTCCCTCTCAGCTTTTCTTCTATGTTTCCTGGAATATAGTTTCCTCATCACCTTTTCAACACACTTCCAGTTACGATGTCTAGTCTGTTTCCCCTTCGTTTTTACCGATTTTTTCCCTCTCCTCATCACTCCTCAGGCTGTGGACACCTACCACTTCTCCCTCTTCCCTCCAGCTAAACGTCTTCCTTTTTATTATAATCCTCCTCCTCCTCCTCCTCCTCTTCGTCCTTCATTTGTTCGCCCTACTATATCTTCCTCATCTTCTTCTTCCTCCTCCTTTTTCCTCCTCGAGGGAAAGAAGTTATTGAGAGTCGCCCCTCAGAGTTCCTCGTCTCCCTTTTCGATAGGTTGTCTTCCTTTTCCAGTCACGTTCCTAATCTGTCTGCCTCAAGCCGGGCCCTGCCACTGTGACCCTCATTCATATTTACGGCAGAGTCCTTTTGTCGTTCTTGCCGTTTATCGTCTTTCGGAGTCAGTATTGTTGTTGTTGTCGTTCTGG
>CM035191.1:9540471-9562810 GCA_020233015.1 Callinectes sapidus
GAGAGAGAGAGAGAGAGAGAGAGAGAGAGAGAGCCTGCTTGTGAGTGTCGTAGCAACACACAGGAACAAGGACGCCATTGGGAGATAAGAAGGCAGAGGAAAACACCCAACAGCGTCACACGAGCCCCACGCCACACTAACTTCTCTACATTTTTTTAATAAAGAAGGGGAAGAAATTCACTAGACAATTTTCCAGTCAACGCTTCAGAATATAATTACGCTCTTGGATCTTACTAATATTAAGGAGTTTTATTACAAATTACATGATAATTATGTATATGTAGGAGTCGTGATAAGATGTCGCTCAAGCTTGTGTGGCAAAAGTATTCCGGTTATGACGAGGTTCGGATACCCAGATGCCGCCAGACTTAATAATGGCGGCGTTGTGGGAATTGAGGGTGGTCTGGGCAGGTCTGGCAGTCTAGTACCCGACCTGCCCTGTGCCAGCAGCCTCACGCTTCAGGTCCACGTTGGCGGGAAGCAAGACGCGCAAGACAACTTCTAGGATTGCCAAATTGAAGACCAAATGGTAAAACTCTGGATTCATTTATACTTTTCTTCGGATAACTTGAGAAAAGAAGTATCAGTGGATTTCTGAAGCTGAATATGGCTCTTTTACGTTTTTCCTTTGGAAGGGACAAGAAATGGGCATCTTGCTTGTTTTTTTCCTGTTTTCTTTGATGTTCTTCACACGTTGAACTTCTGAAGTAATGGGTCGCATTTCCATATTCATTCTGCTTATTATTTCTTGATTTTACATTGTTTCAGAAACTCATGTGGGGACTAAAGTAATACAGACTCTGGCCATTAATTTTCTGGCCTCCATAGATCTTTCCCCATATTAATGAAATCGTCTAATCACACCCAAACTCGTGACAAAATTGTCCCCAGTACTGAAGGACTTCAAAGTTAAACTTTGTCATGAAAATAAATAAATAAATCAGCAGCAGATTGATATGTGAGGAAATTATTATAAACCTCAAATTCTACAAGAAGTCGAGAGGTTATGAGCCTCTTGATACAAATGTAATCTAGTTTCCTAATGTTGTTTGAAAATGTGGCGCATCTCTAATGTGTGTTCTTGATTCAGTGTCTTCGCTGAGTGAGGTGACCGGCCTAGGTGACGCGAAGACCTGGTGACATATTTGCTTTCTTTCAAGTAGTGACCTGTACTTTCATTAATAACTTGAGGAGGTGCCTGTGCAATTTATCTTATAATTTTCAGTGTGTTGTGTCTTTAGCGTGTTTTGTAATTTCTTCGAGATATTTTCCGTGCGTTTTAATTTGTACTTGGTAATATTCACTGATTTTGTATATTTCCTTTTGTGCTTTCCAGCGGGTTTTTTCTCTGTTAATTTTTAGTGTTATATACTTTAGTGTGTTCTGTAATTTCTTTGAGATATCATTTTCCGTGTGTTTTATGCTTTTTCTTGATAACTTTCAATGACTTTCTATATTTCCTTTGGTGCTTTCTATTGTCTTCTGTACTTTCATATTAATTCACAGTGTATTTTCTTGATAGTTTCAGGGTGTGCTTTACTTTTCTCAGAAGCTTTCTATATATCTTGTGGTCTTCTTGGTGTGTTTACATTTCTCTAGATGGATTTCAGTGATGCTGTATAGTGTTGTATTTCCAGTGTTCACCTTTATTGGCAGTTTCTAGTGTGTTCTATATATTCCTTGGTAATAGAATGTATGTTCCTTACTTTTTCTACGCCGTTTCCAGGATTGTTGGTGATTTTAGTGTGTTACATCGTTTTCTTGATAGTTTCCAAAATCATGTGGCTTCCTTGATAATTTTCAGCGTATTCTGTACTTTTCCTTCATAATTATCTGTATCCATTATAGTTGCCTTGCTAATTTTCAGTTACGTTCTATATTTTTCATAATTTTCAGTGGCATTATGTTTGTCCTTTCCTTAGCAATGTTCATAAGTAACATGTATTTCCTTTAGCAGTATCCATTGCTGATTTTTTTGGCTGTCTTCAATTCTTGGTGATTCTCCTGTGCATTCTAACTGTGAGCCTGAGCTTTCTTGATCATTCCCACCTTTAGCTACCTTTCCAAGTCCCACTAGAAACAGGAGACTCTTACATACAGTACTCATACAGCGAAACGTGTTGCAGCAATTTTGTGTTTGTGGGTCCGCTTTGGTTTTGGAAGGTTACTTATGACTTCCTTGGGACGGACGGAAACTGGCGCACACCTGAGGCAAAATAGGCCCTGAAAGGCGATCTATAACATGTGCAGTAAGGCAACAAAAATCCACACAGCTCCCCCCTGCTTTTCAAAGACCCATAATGCAAGAACGAAAAAACAAAGCGGAGGGTATGTCGAGAATCTGAGAAAAGTGACTTGCTGTGCCTCTTAGAACTACCAAGATGAGAAAGTAACTCTTTGTTTAGTTGTAGATATGTTTTTGTTTTCTGAAGATGTTTTTGATAAAAAGTAGTTATCCTTTTGCTGAATCATTTTATTTTTTCCTGAATTTTCATTAGTATTTCCTTTTATTTATTTTTCATTTCGTTTTCGTCTTTTAGATAGAAGTGTGATAACAGTATAAGGCAATGTAGTCATGTTATTTGCTTGCGATACACAGATAAAAATATTTGTGTAGTCTTCCAATAATTGCAATTAATCTACACTTTATTTGGCGTTTTCTAAGCCTTCTTCAAGATCTTAGACTATATTAAGTGTATTCTCGCCTGGTTCCATTCTTATTGTCCACCGTTAATCTGACTCTTAGATGTCCTGTTATTCAGACACAAGCATCACTATTTGAATGGCTCTTAGATGGACAGCTTGTACTCAAAAAATGGATGAGGACCTGGCACCTTGGCCTTCCTCCCTTCTTCTTATCTTAAACATTAGAGATTAATCCTCACATTTTCTAAGATCGAAAGAGATATACGTACAATGAATTGTTGACAAGCAATTAATTCAGTCGTTACCACTAAGCACGTGTTTTCGAGTGGATCAGATGATTCTTAAAGTGCAACATGAATTAAAATGTCGGCACACTATTTTCTACACACTGAGGTTCTACTACAATAAATGGAAGCATCGGGTGAATCAGTAAGATGCGTCTCAGTGATACCCCAAGACACAAGTTGCCTCAAATGTCTTGGTTAAGTCCTTCATAAAAAATGGGGTGTCCTACAACAGCCTGACCTGATTCTTTGTGTTACGAGACTGTGAACAAGATTCCACCTTGCTGGCATTCACAAAGGTCAAAAACATGTGTCGGAGTGGCCTTGGTGTTGTCTCGACCAATTGTACTGATAAAAAACACCACGAATATACTTCAAGAAAGTTTTCTCTTTTAGATGAAATTCATTCTTCAGTATTTCGAGGCAGATCTGAAGTTGTTATCAAGGTGATTGTTCCTGCCCAGCTTATACGAAAAAGTACAAGTATTAATACAAATGACCTGATTTTGTGCACTGTAAACAAAACACAACACACAGCATTGGGAGTCCAAGCAATCCCATGGCTGGACATTATCAATACATGTCATGAAATTACTTTCAATGGGATCTTGTCTCCAAGACGCTCCCGGGAACAGAAACACGCAAATATTATTTCTCCTTTTTCTTCTTTTGCTCCTCTCTTTCTTTTGTGAATATTTTTTTTCGTTTTTCCCTCTTCTTCCTCAATTTTCTCGTGTCAGGTATATATGTCTTTTTCACGTAGTTTCTCTTTTCCCTTTCTTTTTCTTATCGTTCTTGTCTTTTCTTTATTTAATTCCTTTTCTTTGACCAAGAAAAACTTTACAATCAATTCACTACATCGTTTAGTTTCAATATTACCGACCTTCTTTTACAGGTCAGAAAATATCAAAGAATCAAAACATCTGCTACATTTAAAACGAAATGCTACCAAACAGTGCCATAATGCTCAATGAAGGAATCACAACAGCGACGGACAGCGACACGTTCACAGTGAAGGAAACGCTAAGGAGCAATAATGATGCACACTGATGAGAAGTCAATGATACATGTCTCTGGCACTAAAAAGGCATCAAAGAAGTGCCTTAATTCGCCTCTCCAAAATATTTATCTTCAGTTGTTTATTCAATCAACGTAGAAAGTGTCCTATTCCCATGAATATATTATATTGTTTACCATTGTAATTATGACATAGTTTGGTTACAATTGCTACATTCCTTAACGCTTATATGGCGCCGCGTACAATAATGAGGTGAACGCCGCCGCTGTCTTACCGGCGGGAGGGTGACACCTTGAGTGAAGGCCGAAGAGGGGTCATGTGCGACAGGTGTCTGTCAGGGCCACCAAACCTGGCGCCAGTGTCTGGACGACACGATGGATGGACTGGTTGACAAATAGCCAAGATAGATTCTGTACAATCATAAGTCAAATCAAATAATTCTACCAACTTGGGTCAATCAGGCGTTACAGTGCCCGCTATCTTAAGCCACTTCCCAGCTGTCTCAGGTCACTTTCGTCAGAGTTGCCAGGATGTTTTTAATTGCGTCTTTGTATCTCAAGTATGATGAACAGAAACATCTGGACATGTGTATGTTTCCCAGACTGTTTGTATTTTATATAAATTTTCCAATGAATTAAATTTTCGCTTTTAGTTTTTGCATTACTCATCTATCTTATTTCTGAATTTTGACACTTTCCAATTCATCGGCCGTACTCTCACTCCGACTTTCAATATTCAGTTTAGTTTCTGTCTATATAGGATGACTTCCCACAACATTATCTACTGCAGGCGGCGAGTTAATACTCCTTAGAGATATGTACATTAAGAGATGTACATTAAGAGGCATCTTATAGATGCATTTAAGTAACAAAACCCACGAAATCATCAGAATCAGCAATAAGAATAACATAAAGAATAACGTGTTCTTCCTGAGTTCTTAAGAGTATCGTCACTCATCTGCAACTTCCTTAATCAACCTGTTATCATTGGTGGTTTAAAAACAAGGCTATTGATTCAATGTATATTTTCTTCATACCTTAACTACATTAATACACTTTCATGACGGTAGGTATTCCGGCAGTACAGTTTTTTTTTCGTCATTCTCTCTCTAAACTTATGGCTTTCTTTCTGTCTTAACGTCTTGTTGCTGGTCACGTCACTGCCACACAAATTTCTTGCCATGTATTATTTAATTACTCTTAGATATGTTTGATTGTTTAGCCACAACGTGTCCAAGACTACCTCTTGTTTGTTTCTTCGTTTCTTCCTTCTTCAGCTTATCCTTCTCGTTCTTCTTTCTCCTCCCTCTGTCTCTTCTCTTCCATTTTTTCCTTCTATTTTTTTCATAGTTTTTCATTCCTTTGTCTCAGCATTCAGCATATCCTCCACCCTCTCATCCTTTTCATCTGTATTTTATCCATTTTCATATGTTTTCTACCATTCTTAGTCTAGACCATCCTTTAACCTCCTACTCTTCCTCCTCCTCCACTTATTATTTTTCTATCCTACTACATCTCCTCCTGCATCTTCTTTTATTTTTCGGGGGGGCATTTCATACTTTTTTTACTTCTTTTTTTTCTATCTTTCTCCTTTTTTTCTCTCTTCCATCTTCTTTATATTCTGCACATCATCAAAATGTTCCTTACTTTTCTGACTCCCTTCTTTTTCTTCCACCTCATCCTCTTGTTTCCTTCTTCTCCTCCTCTCCATTCTTCTTATCCTATACATTTTATTTCTTTTCCTTTTATTTTTCCATTCTTAATTTTCCACTTCATCCTCTTTTTTTTTGCTCCTCCTTGTCTTCTTTCCATTTTTCTTACCCTCGACATATATAGCTTTTTTTTTTCTTTTCTTTATCCGTTTTAATTCTCCAACTCATCCTCTTTTCTCTGCCTCCTCCTTCTTTCCATTCTTCTTATCCTCGAATTTCTCTTTCTTTTTCTTTTCTTTCTCCCTTCTTAAACTTCCACTTCATCTTCTTTTCTCCTCCTTTTCTTTCTCATACTTCTTATCCACTACATCTCATTGTTTTTTTTCTTTCTCCCTTCTTAATCTTTCACCTCATCTTCTTTTCTCCTCCTTTTCTTTCTCATTCTTCTTTTTCTCCTCCTTATCCTCCTCCTCCTTCTCCTCTTCCTCTTCCTCCTCCTCCTCCTCCTCCTCCTCCTTCTTCTTCTTCTTCTTCTTCTTCTTCTTCTTCTTCTTCTTCTTCTTCTTCTTCTTCGCCTTCTCCTCCGTCTTCTTCGCCTCCTCCTCCTCCTCTTCTTTCACATTCTTTTTATCTTCTACAATTATTGTTTTTTCCTTTTTCTTTCTCTCTTCTCAATCTTCTGCCTCATATTCTTTTCTCCTCATCCTCCTCTTCCTCCTCCTCCTCCTCCTCCATCTTTCTCATCCTTCTTATCCTCTATATTTCATTTATTTTCCTTTTTCCTTCTTCCTTTTCAATCTTCAACCTCATCTTCTTTTCTCCTTCCCCTCCTCCTTCTCTTCTTTCTCGTTCTTCTTATCCTCTACGTTTCATCTTTGTCCTTTTCCTTTTGTTCCTCCCTTCTTAATCTTTAGCCTCATCCTCATTATTTTTCCTTTCCTCCTTCTCCCGTGGTTTGCATGAAGCATTATCCTCAAGCCTCGCCTACGCCAACGTCTCCCCTCCCGTGGTCTAGTTTCTCATCTTTTCATCCTCGATTACTTGCTAAGAAGAAAGTTAACTTCTTTTATGTACATGATGATGATGATACCTACAACTCTACCTTATTACCAAATCTTCATTGCTCTCTCGCACATCTCTTTTTGATCAGTGATTCCTCTATAGCATTTTCTTTCTACGACCACACGTAACAAAATTTTGGCTGGAAATTACAGAATCTGTCTTTGTAATAATTTTTTTTCTTGTAGACGCTTTACACATTGCAAGGAAAGGGTTCAGTTCTTCAGGCAAAGTAAATAATGTTATAACACGATTCATTTGAAGGCAGAACACTCAAATAGGCTCGTTTTTCTGAAAATTTAAGTGTTTTACTTGATTCTTAGTAATGGCATCTACGTCGTACAAGTTATAAGAATTTCCAACAGAGTTTTCATGATGCAACTTTGGTTTATCACATAACCAAGGAAGAAAACAATATGAGAATCTTACTGCTTATCTCTGTGAGCTCTAAAATGCAAACGCATATCAAATCACGCCAAAAGCTGTTAAGTTAGTCACTTCAACATGACATTACCTTTCAAGATGACCTGATACACTAGAATGATAAACCTTGAAACATTTCTAGATAAATAAAAATCATAGATTAAATGAATATATGAATATAGCAACATTACCTCAGTAGGGTTTCATTAACTGAGAAACATTATCTTTTAACTCAAAATGGTGAGTTTGAAATAATGGATAATCCTTGGTAAATCAGAAGAGATTATCTTAGCACTACTTAAAAATCCAAACGATCACATCACAGCATGACTTGGTGACCTAAAAGACACCTCACAGTGATTGGTGACCTAAAACAAACAACACTATAAATTAAAAAAAGGAAACACTATGCCAACACAACACTAATACGGCATATTAATACTGGGTGTCTCAAAATACGTCTTGGTGAATGAAAAGTGAGCTAAAAGACATTTAATATCAGCTTTACAGCACCATTTGGCCGCACCAGACCATATCGGACACGGCGCCAGTGGAGGAAGGAGCGAAGGAAGGGCACGTGTGGAAATGTGTCACCATTAGAGAAGAAAATGTGTTGGTATCAGAAATGAAATGTGACGGTAATTTAACATGACGTAATTTCCCTACTTAGGTTGAATATGAATTTTAAGATGAGTTTGTCTGATATTCATCTGCACTCGGTTAGTTTTTGTTAGTGTTGGAAATATTTGTTGAAGGAATTAACGCTTTATCAAATGGTATATTCCATGAAGCAATATCAAAATCTCAAGCAGGACTCTCCACGGATTACGTTGCTTGCAGGTGTCAGAAAGGCGAGTGCTACGTGCAAAATTTTACGTTTAAATGCGAAATCCAAGAACATTCACACTTTCCTGTTTCTGTTGAGCGCAAGGCGTGGCTCTGGCGCTGTTTGCCAACGTCAGTCAGGTTTTAGGAAACATTGTGAAAAATCGCGAGTATGCTTCACGCCGATTCATGCCAAGGTAAGGCAAACCTGCGTCAGAAGCCTGCCATGGCCTGGTGTGTTCTGATTTATTCCGCGCCTAATGTTATTATATTACTATTAGTGAGGCGAGGAATGCTGCCTGTCTTTGTATAACACACACACACACACACACACACACACACACACACACACACACACACAAAGGGAGCAGTGATGGCCTCTTCCCACGCCACAGCGAGGTCACAGATCCTCGACCTGCGTCCATACCGCCGCCTGGCCCTTCATCAAAGGCTTCCCTACGTACAGAACTCTTAAATATCTCGACCTGGCACAGATATCAAACTCCAGATCTCTCTGATACATTATACTTACACACACACACACACACACACACACACACACACACACACACACACACACACACACACACACACACACACACACATATCTTAGATCCTGAGATTTGTTATTGGTCATGCACATATTCTGTGTCCAGCGCAAGTCCATTTTTTGTGTTTTTATTCAGCGTATCTTCTTCACCAAATAACTATTTCATATCTCTTACGGGGGGACGCCATTTCGGTTCAGTTTTCGTCTTCCTTTTTTCGTCCGGATCCTCAGATACGCGACATGGGGAAAACATGTCAGCAGACCTCCACACGTCGAGGCTTGGCTGCCTTGCACACACACACACACACACACACACACACACACACACACACACACACACACACACACACCTAACAAGGACATGGAGGCAGCCACCTTTTGAGTCTCACGCGGCAGTGTTTAGCGATCGAGGGCATTGATTGACTAAGAAATAGCCAGAAAAATCACTCAGATTTTCCACAATGAAGACTAAACAAAACCGTTTTTCCTTGGAAGAAGTAGACAAACAATTCTTTCTTTTTATTTCCTTTTCTTCAAACCGCAGAAAGACGTCTCATTTTGCTGCACCACAAGGACACACACTCTATCGACCTTTCAGGGGACTGACGAGTAGTGGGCTTTTTATTTTCACCATTTTTGTTGCCCATGGCCAGCTTCCTCCTCATACACACACACACACACACACACACCTGTCGTAGCCAAGAGAGCGAGGTAAGTCCCAGCCAGTCTCGCCCTACAGCGCCAGAGGGACACAGAGCGCGTCTCGTTTCCCCTCACGCAGCGTCTTAACACCCTCCGGAAGTGACTTAATCTTTCCTTCCGACTCTCGACACTTACTCGGAGTTAAGAGCAACAAATGTACATGCTAGTCTCAATGATTATTTACGCATTAACTAAATAGAGTATTTCTTGTTAACTTACAATAAACCTACTGAATAATTACATACTTCTTACTTGATTACTTGAGAAAGGTAATTTGTGTGATATCCCTTTTCTAGTAAAAGAGATCGAGAAAAAGAAACCTATAGAATCATTTATACAAAAGATATATACATATAAGGCCTTAAAATAGAGAAACATTGCCACTTCACCGCCTTTTCGATCTTACTGACACTGCTCTCTCATTTCTAAGATATCCTCAAATATCTAAAATAAGGTGAAATTAGAAAGCCATTATCAAAATAGAAGAAAAGTTTGTCCCTTCAACCCCTTGCTACAATTATCATGAATATCATTACGATTCTACATAATTATAAAACACCAAATATATGTACAAATGTGTGTGTGTGTGTGTGTGTGTGTGTGTGAGTACTTATTTATCTATTTATTTATTTATTTGTATATGACAGGAAATCATTATCACATAACACCTTATTATTAACACTGTATTCATTTACCTTCTCCTATTGCTGTCACACTTCACTAAGTCATCATTGAGTCACAGACCAGGACTACGTACCATGAACACCAATGAAGCACCACGAAATATCCTGGAGCATTGTTCTGCATGAAGCGTGACCAAAGAAAGCACTTACGAGGAAAAGCAGATAATGATGTCACACATTCTTATTAATCTCCCAATTAATGCCAAGTCTGATAATGGAAAGGGGGAGGAGACACTGAGATTCTGGGAGGTATTTCACAAAAAAAATATGAAAGACACGCTACAAAATCTAATTACATATGTTTATCTCATCACGTCACTTATCTTCAAGGAACCTTTTGCCCAAAGAAGAGAAAGACTAAGGTACTGACTCCCTGAAATACATTCTACAGAAACCCAGAAGAAAAACAAAGCATAAACTGAAATCGCATGTACTCATCTCATTACCACACCTATCTACACTCACCATTATGTTCAGATAAGGAAAAGATAAAGACAATGACGCTCTAAGACATATTCCACTTTGACAGACCTGAGTGAATATTCTGAAACACTTAAAGCTTCTATAAGAATTATCTACAAGACTTACAAAGATTACTAAAATGGTTGTTTGGTTAGGTTAGGTTAGGTTAGGTTAGGATGTTTTCTCAGTAATAAAATAGATCTCGTGTTACACTATCACTAGAATTACGAAATCACCTTAGAAAACCCCAAAACCTTCCACTGGAGCTTGTTACGAATGATAAGGACAAGAAGCCCCGACAACTAACACTGCGAACCTTATCCTATGAATCCTTCTGATCCTAAGTTAGTGGCGACACGACGGAGGATCACATACACTAAAATATCAAGCCAGTCTTGCCCTAACATCAACCCGCCTCCCGGAGCAGGATGAAAGTGGAGGAAATTTTTAAGAGTCAATAGGAGTATGTGTAAAGGAAGCAGGAAGATATTTATAAAGGCTGCAGTAAACTCTTTGAAGTGAATGGTAACGATGCGTATGAGGTGAAGAGGAGGGACCGTGTGTGCTGTGATGAGCAGAAGGATACCCAGGCAGCCGGCAAAAGAGAGAGAGAGAGAGAGAGAGAGAGAGAGAGAGAGAGAGAGAGAGGCAACGGAAGGAATATGAGGGCAGAAGGAATGAGAGAAGAGTGAAGGGGAAGTAGCAAATGGAAGCGGAGGAGGACAATGCAAAATAACCGAAGCAAAATTAGTTCAAGCAGCAGGAGGAGTATGAAGTAGTGAATATGTGAACCGAGCACCGCCCTCGCTCTCTTCTCTCTCCCCCTTTCAGATCTATTGCTTCTGCCTCGTCGATATCGGAATAAAAGCAAGAGTCGTCCTCGCAGTCACCTTCAAGTGAGATCCCCTGAGAAGGAGCGCCTTTTGCCTCTAGGGACGCGAGCAACTGTATAGCCGGGCCTAGGAGACTTGGCTATAGATTATTCACATGTGGCGTAATAAGACTACCTTGGACCTTGGAGGGAAGACAAGACGGTGACATGTACCTGAGAGAACTACCAGGTCACTCCGCTCCTGAAAGATATGTAAGCATCACCCCACAGTTCTGCAAAAGATTGCCTAGAACAAGAGGGGAGGATGGAATTCTTTAAGACGCGGAGCCATCCCGGGGTGAACTCTTTGAAGCGAGGTGGTGCTCCAGGCTGTTTTATATCCTTCTAAGATTCACTTTCTTATCACCTCCTGGGGACAAAAATTCAATGCCGTATGTACATTTTTTTTTTCTTAGCTTTTTTTCTTTCTGTCTTTAAAGTGTAGACTGCCCAACAACTAGTGGTTTTCTAATTCCGAATGCTCATCTCAAGCTTATCAAGTAGTGATGTCACGAAATCCTACTACATTATTGTCTAAAAACCCTACAAGAATTAATGTAAGAACTGGTTTTTATGCAGAGCTATCTTCAGTAGTGGCTGTATTAATAATAATGAAACAAAATTATGTAATGACTAATAAACTGTCATATATTAAGAGTTCCATGAAGACCAAGAGGAACTCAGTATCCGTAAAGAAAGAGGACACCAGATACTTCACTCTTTGTCTGCGATGATTCATAAAACACACATGACTGCTTTTTTAGAGAATTTTACACAAACTGCATGAGTCAAGTTCAAGTATATGTACGTAGGTGTTGTTGGAGGTACAGCTGGATGTTATTAGTAGTATTAGTGTAATAATCCCAGCGAAAATACAGAAGACAAAGAAGACAAATATGATTCATAGAATACTGTCCATACATTATAAAGATATCATAATTGCATATGGCAAAACAGAGTTGTTGATGCAATTACCAGTTGATATGTTTCATCGAACCCTTTGGGAAAATATTTTCAAGTTGAAGAATTAACAATAAAACCAAGAACTATTTTCAGTTTGTTGCTTCTTTCAAAAATTACCTGCGACTCCTTTAATTGATGTCATATTCATTTTATTGGTTTCACTGAACAAATTAAAGATCGTAAACTAAAATTTCTTGCTTTATATTCTCATATTGAAACTTTTTTTCAGAAAATATTTATTTTACTTAATCACTAATTTCATATTTAATTATAGTTCATTTATCATTTCATGTTTTAAAACTTGACAGGATCTTTGAAGTAACACCCTTTCCTAACTTGATTCATCCTTGTAATCTCGGGTAGAATTACTTGAGACGATCTTTGTATATCATCAACAAACAACTATTTTTCCAAAGAGAGACAAAGGTGAAATAAATAGCTTTGATAAACATTTCACTTCCCGAAATAACTTATTCTTTGTCTCGCCTTACTCTATACACAAATAGTAAAAGCAAAACCGATAACATTTATCCTCTAAGAAACAATAAAAAAAGGCAACATCATTTTACCGACAACAATGACTTTCTTAAAATCTAATTCCAAGAGAAAAGGTTTATGAAAAAGTACCGTTCATAGACAATAGCAGTACATTTATATTCATATATTCATTTATTTATGTATTTATTCATTTTTATATTTACTATTAAGGACATATATTCTTGTGTCAACTCACCCTGCACTTCTATATTCCTTATGCTGCCCTACGTTTATGAATGTGCTCCTGTATTTCCTTAATGGATATTTCTTTTCTCTCTTTGATCCAATATTTCATTCTCTTTCATGACATTTTATTTTATATTCTTCCTTTCTGCAAACATTTCATTTTCAGCCTCTTCACTTGACAGTTTTCTTTTTTCTACCTTTCACTTAACATTTTTCATATAATTATCATTAGATGTTAACGTGTTTTTTATAACTTTTACCAAAAAAATATTTTCACGGGAATTTACTGTGCTCTTCCTTTTATCTCTCACCTAACCAATTCTCTCTGAATCTTATGTTCCTTCTCCTGGCTTTCTCTCCCTGGTTCTCATCATTCTTGTCACAACCCTGTCCCCATCCCTGACCCCTCATCCCTTGCCACCATAGACACCACCACCACCACCACATAATGTGAATGACCCGGGCCGGCCAAGGTTCACTCTTCATCCTCCTTTCTTGGGGCGGGGTCGCTCCTTGCAGTCAGCGGCCCTCTCCTGTCCCCTTTCAGATGTATTGCTTCTGCCTCGTCGACGTCGGAATAAAAGCCAGAATCGTGCTCACCTTCACCCTCGAGCTTCTCCCCTTTGCAGCAATCTCAGTTCTGATTATCATTATCCCCGGAGACTCTGTGACACAGGGAAAATCAGCATAATGTTTCCGCAGTGTGTCACCCTCGCACACCTCACCTTAACGCCTCACTCGCCACCCGCTCCACACAAACCCCAACAGACACGTGTTAGCAGCGATGAAAGGTGAACACCAAGTTGATTCCAGGTGAGAAAAGTGGCGCCAATGATCTCAGGAGGGGAAGCACAGCAGCAGGGCAGGTTTTGCATGATGGAGTCGAGGGATTATTTCCCATTAAGCAATTCATGGCGACACCAAGTCTTGACAGGTTATTACTCTGCCACGTCTGGTATTTAAAACAGCCAAGAGCTTGAATATACAAATAATTCCTATTCATAAATTCATAAGTTATATTCCAATTTAACTCATTAAAACTTCAGAAATACGATTTATATTCATTACTAAACAATTAATTTCAATAACATATTCTTAAAGGACAAGTTGTTACAATGTCAAGAAATTCTAAACCATCTATTGTAATACTCTAGACGGAAATTATTTTCCTTATAAATTGAAATCTTCAGTTTCTCGTCACCAAATTAGCCATGGAATTCGGTGTTTTGTATGCCTTAATTAACATTTGTCGCTGAAAACGTTGTCCTTACTGAATATTTTACTTCCAAATTATTATGAACGTGTGTGTGTGTGTGTGTCTGTGTGTGTGTGTTAAACCTACCTTTACTAATCTGTACTTCTAAGCAGTATCTTCGACTAAATTTCATAACACATCACTAAAGAATTCATCACCAACGGACAGTCACAAAACCAGACTTGTGTAATTCATAGTATTCATTAACCATCCATGACAACAGGCCATGCTAACTACGACTTGCATGACAACACCTCGATGCCTGACGGCGACACAACTATATTAACGAAAGAATAACATGGCATCTGCTTACATCTGGTGCTGTTACTTAATGGTTTTGCCTGAGTGCACCGGAGAGCGTCTGGTTGATAGGAAGACCTGTCAACGCCAGACTGACTTATTAACAAATGAACGATGAAAATGAGACACATACACATGAAAAATGATTACCTCACTTACGTTTCATGATTCTTTAGACCGAATTTTGCGTTCGCTCCTGGAGGAAAAAGCATTCGATTGAGTGCATGCAGAGGGAGGGAGACAGAGACACAGAGAAATGAGAGATGTGTGCGTGCGTGCAAGCGAGCGTGCGTGCGTGCAGGTGCCTGGAGGGTGGACGCCGAACCCGCCATATACGTGAAGGTAATCTAATACGAGCCGGCCAGCGGCTGCTCAGACTAATGTACTCCACCTCAAAAAGTCGACTGCAGGAAGACAGACAACTCAAAATTAGCTCTTAAAAATCAATACGTTTGTCATTAACGAGGAAGCCAAGATAATCACATTAGCTGCTGCCGAAACTGTCATGCGTGGCCACCTCGCTCCTCGGCGCACCTTCGGGTAATCAGCATAATTCCGTCTACTGTCGGTTCAGTGATGCCGACTTCCTGGCGGTGGTGTGTGGCGATGGCTGCCCCGACTGTGAGTGTGTGTGTGTGTGTGTGTGTGTGTGTGTGTGTGTGTGTGTGTGTGTGTGTGTGTGTGTGTGTGTGTGTGTGTGTAAAGATGAATATGTCCCTGTGCACCATCACATTTAGGGGTGCCACGCAGGGTTGTGGCTGAGGAGTTAATTAGCCTACCAAGGCGTAGATTACACGAGATCGCACCTGCGTAATCCAAAAAAAAACCATGTTCAACCTACAAAAAATCCTACATCCATATTTTTCTACTCGGAAACATTTACCTAACTTAATATATCTACTTTGACATTTATCAGTCCTGTACACAAAAGTGACGTGAAAAACTTTCCCTTTTATGCAAACACCGCATTTTTCTATTTTGCAGGTGTATGTGGGGGCCAACTGATCAGTGCCATTGCTGCGTCCATCTCAAAACAACATTGCCGACGAGTGGCTTTTTTCAATGTCCAATACACGGGGCTTCTCAGCTCTTGGAGAACATGATAACATCGCCACCTTACTCTCAGATACTCAACTTCACCCTTCTCCATCTATCAAAATTTCTTTTCACAATCTCCCTTCAAAACATCTCCGCTTCTTCCCTCAAAACGATTCCTTACGACCTTCTTCCCTTGAAACCTCTTCCTTTTTTTCCTTTAACATCTCACCAGACGCCCTTCCTCTACCCACAAATCATTTTTTTCTTGTTCTTCTCTTAAACCATTCTTCACTCTTCCTCTTGGCTTCCCCTTACACAAACTCCTTTCATTTCTACATCCTCTTTTCTTTCCTCAAATCATCTCAGTCCTTCGACTCTCTCCTCCTCTTTTCTCAATAAATGTTTTTATCCTCCTCTTGTAGAAACTCTATCCATATCCTCCATCTTTTCTTGTTCTCTCACGGCCTCGCATCAACCACCTGCTTCTCTTCCTCTTCACAGTATCTACTCTCCATATTTCTGATAATTTGTTCATATCCTCCTTCTCTTCTTTTACATTGACTCCGTTCTTTCCACCTCTATCTCTCTTTCACCTTTCACTATCTTTCCCTGTTTTTCTTTTTCTTATCCTCCTACTCTCTCTTCTCTTTTCCTTTCCTCCTATTTTTTTTACTTCTGTCTTCTCTTACTTCTGCTTCATAGGTAATTTTCTCCCCTCTTTTTTCCTCTTGTTTCTCTTTATTTGGAAAATCATTGTCTTTATTATACTTCGGAATTCCTCTCCTAAATATTTATCTTTTCTTAGATATCACAATCTCCCTTTTCTTCTTCGTCTGCCATACAATCTTTATTCCCTCTTTTATCCTCAAGACTTCACTTCCTAACCTTCTTCTTTTCTTTGATACCACCACGTCCTTCTCTTTCCTTCTCTCCCTCTTCTCTCTGACTCCACGTGCCTTCCTCTTCCCTCACTCCCTCCTCCTTCCTCTTCCCTGACACAGACACAAACACACACAAACTCGAGTCTTCCCTCCCTTCCCCTCCAGTAACTCTTTTCACACCCGTCTTTTACCTCACTTTCCTTTATTCTCATTCTTCCATGGTTACAGTTTTCTAACTCATACTGCTGTCTCTCTCTCTCTCTCTCTCTCTCTCTCTCTCTCTCTCTCTCTCTCTCTCTCTCTCTCTCTCTCTCTCTCTCTCTCTCTCTCTCTCTCTCTCTCTCTCTCTTGCTTCTTTCTTATTGTTAATCTTGTGTATCAATCCGACAAACTTACATTTTATCCTGAAATCGTTTATATATTTTATCGTTTGACATTTATTACCAGTGGAATTATCAATATTATTTTTATTATTATTATTATTATTATTATTATTATTATTATTATTATTATTATTATTATTATTATTAGCATCACTATCATCATCATCATCATCATCATTACCACTATTATCATTACCATTTAGCAACGTTTATTATTACCATCGTTGTTGTTATTATCAACATTATCAGTAGTAGTAGTAGTAGTAGTAGTAGTAGTAGTAGTAGTAGTAGTAGTAGTGGTGGTAGTGGTAGTAGTAGTAATAGTAGTAGTAGTAGTAGTAGTAGTAGTAGTAGTAGTAGTAGTAGTAGTAGCAGTAGTAGTAGTAGTAGTAGTAGTAGTAGTAGTAGTAGTAGTAGTAGTAGTAGTAGGAGCAGCAGCAGCAGCAGCAATAATGTTAGCTTCAACAGTACTTAGGTGCAGTAGCAATCATATTATCATTCTTATTATCATTATTATAATGGTTATCATTACTATTGTTATTATCAATATTATTACTATAATTATTATTATTACCATTATCATTATTATTTATTTCATTATTATTATTATTATTATTATTAGTAGTAGTAGTAGTAGTAGTAGTAGTAGTAGTAGTAGTAGTAGTAGTAGTAGTAGTAGTAGTAGTATATTATCATTATTATTATTATTATTATTATTATTATTATTATTATTATTATTATTATTATTATTATTATTATTATTTTTGTTATTATTATCATTATTATTATTATTATTATTATTATTATTATTATTATTATTATTATTATCATTATTATTATCATTATTATCATTATTATTTTTTAATTATTATTATTATCATTACAATCATTATTATTATTATCATTATTATTATTATTATTATTATTATTATTATTATTATTATTATTATTATTATTATTATCATCACCATCATTATTATTAATGCTTTTACTACTATTGTTGCGGCAGTTGTTATTCTACTACTACACCACTACTACACCACTACTACTACTACTACTACTACTACTACTACTACTACTGCTACTACTACTACTACTACTACTACTACTGCAACTACAACTACTACTACTACTACTACTACTACTACTACTACTACTACTACTACTACTACTACTACTACTACTACTATTATTTTCATCATTATTATCATTAACTTTATTACTATCACTTAACGAAAATACAAGCCACCCCTCCCCTCTCTTCTTCTTCAGTAGTGGCCGCGGGTGAGTCAGTAGAGGCACACCTGAAGCAGACATTTTCTTCCCTCCGCCCTCCGTTTTCATTGCATCCCACCCAAATAATTCCCGGAGCTTCAAACCACTGGCAGCTAATTTATACAAACGCTGTCTTTCGTTCAGATTAGGCAGCACGCACACACAAAAAAAATAGATATTTCTTGAGAATACGCAAATTACAAGTAATATTTATCCACCTTTCTTTCTGGACGTTGCCCTTCCATCCAGTGCGTGCAGGCCGTCCCGCACGAAATAGCTTGAGTTGCATTACAGGCCGTGCAGTTTTTCCCTGTCGGCCCTTCACTCACGCACCCATCAAAAGCACATTCTCCGTAATCTTTTCCTCAAGATCACTTACATTACCAGCGGAATAACATTGTATTTTCAGAGTTGCGAGGGAGAGTGAGAGGGAGTGTAAGAGTGAGAGCGAGAGAGAGAGAGAGAGAGAGAGAGAGAGAGAGCGAAAGAGCCTCATGCACATCTCATCAGGTTACTTTTGTTTTTCCTTTAACATACAGTATTTCGGGATGTTATTGTTTCCAGGTAATGTCCCTGGCTGCCTGAGAACTGCGGCGCCCAGGTGAAGTTGCAGCTCCAATAAGCACCTATCGAGTCTGAAGGGCACTAACAGTCTCTTTCAAAGCCACTAACCTAACGGCAATATCTACTTATGGGGATACATGTATTACGCCCCGGGCACAGATGAAACGACCTTACACAACGCTAAATGGAATACGCACGCATACACACTTACCCACGCACAAACACACACTCCTCCATGAACCTTAAGAAGCTTTGCCATCTGAAGGAGAAGGAGAAGGGACACAAGTAGTTATCTTCAAGGGTTCACTGGAATGTTTCTTTTATCTTTACTTCCTAAGAGTTAATTTCCAGGAGCGTCAAGGTGTGGCGATCACCTGCCTGGCCGCCCTGCCTCCTAATCGCCGTCACGCCGCAGTCTGCAATACCGTCGGCGATGCGCAGTTCACTTCCGTGCCATTCCCTTCAGTGGACCTTAACCATAACAGTTACGACGAGTTTACATAATCAAATGAAACAAAACGATCGAAAAATACTTTTGTGAGACGGCGCTGGCTTGTAAGGAGCAGCAGGCCGGCGGGTCACGCAGACCTCGGCGGCAGCTGACAACTCTTCACCTCCTGTGTCTTCGTCTGAGTTTAATAAATGCATCTTGAAGGAGTCTTGTTTATAGTTATATTCGATAGTCTGTCATAGTATAATTTAGTTAAGATTTTCAATATATGGACTGTATTTGATTCCTGTTTCTTCGTTAAACTTAAATAAGTGTCTTGAAGGACCTTAGATTATATATTTGAAAGATAATAAATACATCAAAAGGGCCTACCGAATATTTGGTAAAACTTTCTAGAACATTTACTTTATTGTTGAGTATTATCTGAAGTAACTCGTATAATATATGAAGTATAAGAAGAATAAGGTAATGCTTAACCTGACAGACGCCACCATAGAGAAAAGTTCAAGTCACATAGTTTCAGTTTATGCTACAATATCCATCACGAGGAGGCAACTTCATCTTCCTCCCTCTCTCTTTCCGTGCCCAAAACTGTGGCTCTCTACGAAGTCAAATGTGTTAGTTCTCAAGTGTGGCCGTGATCGCAACAGTGGCTGGTGGGAATTCGACTCTCCTGACAACCTTAACTCTACTGCACCCGCTACTTTTCGCCTGTTCATCTTTACAGTCCGTCAGCCTATACGGGGCCATAAGACACTGGTTCGCTTCGGCTTCAGAGGCTCAGTTTCTCCCCCTGTAAGCTCAGTGGCTGTCGGTCATTTACTGCAGAGCACCGTAAGCTACCGCAACGCCTTTCCAATAGCAATTATAGGAGGGGTGGAGGAACGTCATGGGAGCTGCAGTGCGTTAAAGTGTGTTCATTTGGCGAGGTTCCGCTGAGGAGTGTGGGGTCCGCTGTTCATGAAAGTTATGCATTTTAAGCTTGTTGTCTTCCCCTGCCTGCGGAGTGTGTGTGTGTGTGTGTGTGTGTGTGTGTGTGTGTGTGTGTGTGTGTGTGTGTGTGTGTGTGTGTGTGTGTGTGTGTGTGTGTGTGTGTGTATGTGTGTGTGTGTATACGTGTGTGTGTGTTCGTCCATCACTCCTTCTGGATATTCCTCAACCATCCTCTGAAAGCCATCTCTCTCTCTCTCTCTCTCTCTCTCTCTCTCTCTCTCTCTCTCTTAAGCGTGCCTGTTCTTCCCAAGTCGCCATTCCTCTAGCTGGTTATTGAACATTCCCCGTATCGGCTACCTGGCTCCCTCGTCTTCTCCCCCTGTCTCCTCCTCGCCTTGAAATTCCTCACCTGCTCACGGATATGTTCCTCCTCGTGGCTGAGGAAGGCGGCCTTAATTAAATAGGTGCTGCGCCAATCTATCCTTTCCTTCTTTTAAGATAGTTTCCTATCTGGACGTATAAATTTTCAATGCAAGGCTCATTGTAAGATTAGAGCGACTAACATGTTTATTTCAGACAAGATCTTGCATTTTCAATCAGAGAAACAGAAGGTGTGTATCAATTTCTTTTGTGTAAAAAGCTGCTTAATAATATAAACAATTAACAGAAAACTCAAATTAAAACTATATTACAGAAGACTCAATTTAAAATCAAATTATTCAAAATATTTGAGAGAAAATCTTACATTCTTAGTTTCAACAAGGAAGAAAATTGAACACATGAAAATTTTCATTTTCACCCTGAATTATAGAAGAGAAAAGAAAAGAAATGTATAAACTGAACTAGACTGTAATTCCTAAGTTAGGTAGCAAAATAACAAAACATGTAAAGATATGAAACAAAGATAAGAATAAAGAATGTAAAGCTTTGAAAATATATGTTAAAAATTGAAAATGAAGGACAAGTTTAAGAGGAACCCAATAAGCTAACAAAAAGATCATCACTTGAAATTTTCCTATAGATCATTTAAGGAACATATTGCCCATACAAGAATAATTCACAACTGATTAAATAAACTTTGAGTCATGTTAGAATAGTGAGATTTATTCGTCAGTGCCATTTACTTAAGGATAAATTTTCATGGATAATAGTGTTCATAGATGCAATTTCCTTGGGTGAAATTTATATAAGATCAGTGAAGCCAGAAGAGGTGAGGGGAAGTCAGTGAGTGGAGAGGCTGAGGAGGAGAGCGAGGTCATCATACTAAATCTTGCGCCGCGATGCCTCTCTAATGTGCTGAGTGTCAAGTGTAGTGCCAACTGAAGGGATTAATATTAGTACTTGCTATCTCTCTCATGCCGAGAAGGGAGGCGTTCCAGCAAGGCCTTTAGACTGGCCACGGTATTCAGAGGGTGGTAATGGAGTTAATGGTAGGCGTGGTGAAATGGTGATTCCCTTGAGATTCCTATCAAGTAAATTCCCTTCAAGAACACTTTATCCCACAAAATCTCCCTAAAAAAAAATTGTTCCATAGATGAGAAAAAAATTGAAGTGGTGGTGGTGGTGGTGGTGGTGTTAGGGGTAGTGATGGTGGTGGTGGTGATGGAAGTGGTGTTAGAGATAGTGATGGTAGTGGTGGTGATATGGTTTTCCCTAAGTTTATAATAGATATATTCCTCTATTTTTCACAAAAATTTCCCCATGAATAATTCCATGGTTAAGAAAAATATGCAGTTTTCTAAAGCTTTGTTAGGTTATGATTCTGAATAAAGGGAATGTTCTAAACCAGCCTTTTGTAAAAGAATCTTCGTGGGCTACTTTGGAGGGGATAAACGAAGAAACAGTAGTAATGGTGGTGGTGGTGGTGGTGGTTGGAGAATTCACGTTCTAAGATAAACTTGCTATCTTTTCAAAGGCATAAATATTGCTGCTTCATTTTCAGTCTAGTGTTTCAATAATCAT
Organism: Callinectes sapidus; assembly: GCA_020233015.1. Taxonomy (NCBI): domain Eukaryota; kingdom Metazoa; phylum Arthropoda; class Malacostraca; order Decapoda; family Portunidae; genus Callinectes; species Callinectes sapidus. The sequence goes on from CM035191.1 coordinate 9,562,374, forward strand.
GCGTTAGTTATTTAATATCAATGTATTTTTAATTTACCTACTTATCTTATTTCATTTACTTCCTCTATCATTTGCTATTCATTACAATCTACCATATTTCAAGACTCTTAAACTAACTTATTCACCTGCAACTTATTCATCATTCATTCACATTTACTTCATTTCACTTTTTTCTCTCTATCATCCACTGAACTCATCATCAGTCATGTTTGAAGCCACAAACTATATCTATATATATATACAATTTACTAATCATTCAAACTGCATCACTTTCTTGTATCACACACACAAAAAAACTTGAAAATTACAACCCTTCTCAATAAAATCACTTAGAAGATGTTAAGGTAAGGCATTGAAACGTTTAAGAATGTAATGCAAGGAAATAGAATGGCGATTTTTGAGAATGCGATCCAAGAAGGCAAACCGACGTGTCCATT
>CM035191.1:9598915-9604225 GCA_020233015.1 Callinectes sapidus
TAATAATAATAATAATAATAATAATAATAATAATAATAATAATAATAATAATAATAATAATAATAATAATAATAATAAAAAGATGAAGAAAAAATCTTAATAGTAAAAATAACAAAAATAATGAGAAAAACCCATCTTAACATCTATCACAAATAAAAGAAGAAAAAAAGCGTTGGCATGTTACCTGAGAAACGCAGCCCAAACTGTACATAAATAGCAGTTTGGGCGAGGTAATGTTTATGCATGGAGGGCAGGGCGGCGGTAATGCCCCGGCGGGCGGCTCGGCTCTGCCCGCACCACCAAAAGTGTCGATTAAGCCTTTTTAGCAATTGTAATGACGTCAAGTAGGTCAGTGATGTGGATTTCTTTTATCGCAAATGTCACCAAGGTCGGTATTTCCCCGCCGCAGCACCCATCAGGAGTCATCGGGAAGGCTCCTGACGCAGGTGTCACCTCCCACCACACCGCAGCGCCTCGCCACGCCCCGCCACACTTAGGCCTGTTTTCTTTTTCTTTTTTTTTACTACTTTCTATCTCTCTTTTTTTCAAGCCACAGAGATATCTAATGAGTTTCCATGGAGTGTGTTTTATTCCTCAGTGATGGTGGATGACCTTTCTTAACTACAGTCAGGACTACAACACTGAAGATTCTAACGACTCTTTACTAAACCTGAAACATTTACATACACACTCGTAAATATGTTGTTGCATAAAAATAGAAAAGGAAATTTAAAACAAAGACAATAGTAGAAAACAAGTAAATAGAATTAATTATAGTAACAGCAATATTAACAGTAAAAATAATGATAAAAATAATCATAATGTTATTTACAATGATAATAATGATAATAATAATAATAATAATAATAATAATAATAATAATAATAATAATAATTACAATAATAATAGTAACAAAACAATAATAACCTATACTCATACTTGCATTCTATCACTGCTATCATAATGAAAGAAAGGGCATTTTTATCAAGGAGTATTGATCATAAAGTTATGGCTTGGTGCAGGTGATAGCTTTCAGACCATGGTAAAACGCCATGATAACGCCGCAATACCTCACCGTCAGACCGTAGCAAGCATCTATAAGAAAATAATAGTTGCATATGCTAAACAAAACAAAAAAAGCGCATATTTTTCAGCAAACAAAAGAAAAAAATCATGCATCAATAAATCATATCTTTTTTTTTTTTTTTCTTTCCAGATCACGTAGTTCTGGTGATGTGAAGAGAATAAGACAAACCCTTGCTTCCTGTTTGCTCCTAGATAGAAAAAAAAAATGCGCACTTGAAAATAGAAATTGTGACTATGAAGATATTTTCTCGTAAAACAAATCATTAGGCGACAATAAACCATCGATGCTCATTTTTCTATTTCACAGACGGCGCAGTGATGGAGATGTGAGAATAAACCATACCCCGCTACCAGGTTTTTCCGTTCCGCCACCGCCGCCGTTCTTCCAGTCTCACCGTCACCTCCGCCACTGGATCACCTAACAAGCCCCAGTACCCGTAAATGCCTCAAGACACAACCAACGATACTTGTTAATATGAATTGCTAAAATAGATATACAGATGAAAGATCAATTCCTTAGGTATCCTTCAGGTAATCAAACTCCCCAAGCTCCGGGATAAGTGATGCCCCTGGAAGAACATCCACACATAGTCTGCCAGAGTCTCGCCTTCCCGCTGCTGCAAGCCACGCTGCAAAATTGTTGCCGTGTCAGGCTTCAACGTTGCTCTTTTTAACCTACTTTTAAAGGGGAAAGTTTTTAATGCTCTAAATATAGCCTTTTTAGATTATAAACATTTAGCGCACAGAAAGACTTTAATGATAAGACTTTTTTTTTATTTGCTGCCGCTAATTACAGCGCTTGACTTCTAATGTTTATTGATTCATCAGCATACTTTAAATGCAAGCGTAGTTTACAAGTGAGTAAGCATGTGCGCCTGCTTACGCAAGCCAGAGAGGAAAAAAAATGGAAATTGGTCAGTATTATATGAAATGCGTGTATTCATTAATTAACCCGGCGGGAGGAGGAGGAGGAGGAGGAGGAGGAGGGAGGCTTGAGCGCCATCACAAGGTAATCTTTTTATATTGGTCAGTGGGTGAGGGAAAAAAATGGCCTTCACTGTGTCCTATTTTTCTTCTCTCTCTCTCTCTCTCTCTCTCTCTCTCTCTCTCTCTCTCTCTCTCTCTCTCTCTCTCTCTCTCTGCACTGTCAATATAGAGGCCATGTGCTCCGCCCAGTGACGTCATGCACTCACGTGGCTCCCGGAGTTTGTTTACTAGTAGTACTTTTTGTGGATGAAATACGCACGTGTTTGTTGCTTTTTGTAAAAGAAAGCTTTATTTTATATGTGTGTTTATTGAGCAAAAATTAACGCGCCAATAGTGTGTGTGTGTGTGTGTGTGTGTGTGTGTGTGTGAATGGGTGAGTGTGTGGTTTGCGTACGTGCATGCATGCGTGCGCCCATGGGTGCATCATGCGTGCGTCGTGCGTGCGTGCGTGTGTTCGTGCATGCTTGCGTACCTATGTACTTGCGCATATTTATGCGCCTTTGAATGTTTGTGCATGCCCCTGTGCACACATAGGAATATGTACTGTACATACGTGTGTGTGAGATTGCGCGCGTATAGCTGTGTTTTGAGAGAAAACTTCAACATCAGGAGCAGGAACAATAACATTATGATTGACTCTAAGCACCTGCAGCATTTATAGCAGCGGCCTTGACAACAGTATTCTTAACAGCAGCAGTAAGTATAACATCTACGAGAAACACATCAGTAGTACCAGTAGCGGGAATAGTAAAACCGTCATTATCAAAAGTAGTAACACCAACGACAGCATCGGAATTAAGCAGAAGGAGCGGATAAGTAGTTGTAGCAGCAGGAGCAGGAACAGCAGCAGCAGCAGCAGGAGCAGGAACAGCAGCAGCAGCAGCAGCAGCAGTAGCAGCAGCAGCAGCAGTAGCTGCAGCAGCAGCAGCAGCAGCAGTAGCTGCAGCAGCAGCAGCAGCAGCAGCAGCAGCAGCAGCAGCAGGAGCAGCTGTATATACTAGCCACATATATTCCAACAGCATCATGAGAAAAGCGCAAAAGACGCGTATGTTGTGAGCAACAGCAATGGCTGTAGTAACAGCAGCACCAACACCAGAAGTAGCATCGGATGAAGCGGCGGCGGCGGCGTCGCCAGTGGCAAGCATGAGAACAGCCTCCCTATCTGCCTGCGGCCTTATATTGTTATCGGCAAACCTGAAGTTGGCAAAAATATTACCCTTCATTCCCCCTTGACGTCTCTCCTCATCACCACGGCCGCGCTGGAGTCAAATTCATAACATCCGTCATGGTATTAAAACGCGCGATAAGTCCCGACACTCTTACAATTTATGGCATCACACTCACCCTTACCATAACATTCCCTGGCGTACTTTTTCCACGAAGCCGGTACTGGTCCGGCTTCTCAATAAAACTTATGTTGGGAAATATTCTGCTTGATCAGCCCCCTGACCCGTGCCCCTCCGCTTGGCTCCCTCTTTCCTGTTTTTCTTCGCGCGGTTCCCAGCCCAAGTCCCCTCTGCCGACCGTCCCCTTCTCCCTTCACAAAAGATCTACCTGTTCCCAAAACCCGTCGCTGACCATTCTGCCTTTGGCTCGCCGCTATTAAGATCTCTGCTTGCATTAGCTCCCTTATTCTTGGGAGGTTGCTCCATCCCTCCTCCGTCACCCGCTGTCTGAGGACTGAACACCTCCCTCTATGCGCTCCATTTACATTTGAGCTGAGCTTGCCCCAGGGCGTTTTTGCTTTTCCAATGGAGGAGCGTCGGTAACGTCTCGCACCGAAAGCAGGACATCTGACCGTGGCTGAGTGTGACGCATGGGTCTCTGGGCCTCTGCCTCCAGCCTTGTGTTAAGAGGAACTAAGCTTCACGTCAGCCGCGCCTCACACTTTCATTAGCGGCGTCCGTTACTCTCGTCCCACACCTCGGGCCACTTCAGGCTGTTGTCAGGCGAAGACCAGTGGCGCTACTGCAAGGCGCGTTTTCTGCATCATCTTATCCTTTACCATTGAATGTCGCGTTTATAGCCTACGCGTTCCCATTAATTCGCCATTGGATAGACAGATCCTAATATTACAAATTTCAAATAATCTACTTTATGATAAATTCCTAAGCTCCAATAAATAGAATCCAAAATAATGATAGAATATAATCTTATGTTCACGATACTTTTTTTCCTTCCATGTCCAGCTGTGGAAAGACGAGACGGTCTACTAGAGTACCCTCGAGCCAGACGCCGGACAGGACGCTGGGAACAAGAATCCTGCCAGGGTTCCATGGACTTCGCCGCGGAAGCTTCTGGGATCACGCCAAGAACAACTGTACCTCCAGTGGCGTCCTCGCCCTTGTACGTCAAGGACTCAAGGAAAATATGCCATTGTGGGTTTTCTTAAGTCCTGATTGTTCATTATAATAAAAAGAATAACCAACCTAACTACCTCACAATGATCACGGCTACCAGTCACAGCTTCCAAACCGACACAAAACTCATGCAATCCTTTCCACCCCACAGCTTTTCTTCAAGGACATTTCATCCAAATGCCAAGTTGATTACATCATTCTTTTTTCTCTCAAACTAGTTGGTCATACAACTTTTGCTTCTTTTTATTTAACTTCTAAAAACTTTCTATCACCATGTTGATGCGCTTGAAGTTTGCAAACAAAAAGCCTCCTGTGGATATAGAAGCCTTGCGAGATATGAAGCAGCTTTTGGTACTCATGACAGTAGCTTGAGGCGCCACAACAGCGGTCGTAAGGTAAGAGTACCCCATGAATGCAACACTTCACCAACACGCACAAGATACAGAGCTTAGCAAGTTGGAAATAGTTATCTAAACTTAAATATCTACAGATGATCATACATGGTTATATATATATATATATATATATATATATATATATATATATATATATATATATATATATATATATATATATATATATATATATATATATACGTCGGACAATTTTAGTGATTCAGATGATCTTTCGTAGAATCAGACCAGAACTGGGTACCGGGAATATTGTTAGCTTCGTGCGTGCGACCCGCGACACTCGATCACGAGTACAAAATGGAGAGACAAAAAAAGATACAGCTAACAAGAGCAACACTACCTAACGGGAGACGCACCTGGAGTGGCTGGCGGCGACGCAGTTGGAGGGTGACACTTGGAGAAAAACAAACCACACTCTGCCGCTGGTCGGTACGTCACCACCAAGAAAAATACACTGAAATTTT
>CM035191.1:9612886-9623170 GCA_020233015.1 Callinectes sapidus
TATTGCATAAGTTGGTAAATAAATGATTGTTAACATTTCATCAATAAAAGAACGGTAAGAATAATTATGGAGTTTCTTATTGATACCTGCAAGCAAATTAACTGAACACTATGAGTAAGTTCGAGTAAAAAACATATCGGAGTATTAGTGATGTTACCACGAGGCAAATGTATAATTGTTGTTAATGCATCAAGGAAAGAATGTAGGAATAATTTTAAAACTTGTTATTGATGTCACGGGGTACGGTAATCAGTACCTGTAAATAAATCAATCAAGAAAAAGTATATTGTTGAATCCTTTGCTAGCTTCACGAAACAAAATATATTACCTTTATCACTACATAAAGATAAAAGAAATATGGGAGCAAATATTGAAGTATCATTATTACGTAGCAAATTAATTAATGGCTAGGGGAAAAAATGTATCAAGGGAATATATAATAAAAAGCAAATAGGAAATTTCTTAGCAACACACGAGGCCAACTAATGAATAACTGGGAACACTTCAACAGGTACAAAAAAAAAAAAAAAAATACATCACAATAATTACTAAAATTCTGAACAGCGTTATGAATTAAACTGGTAGTCATGAAAACTGCACCAAGTCAAAGAACGATATGAACAATCACTGAACTTCTTAACACGACGAACCAAAAAAGGGAAGAAACTTAAAAAAAAAAAAAACTTAAAAACAGAGTCACGATATATTCCAGACATCATTGATGAAGATAACGAATAATATAATGAACACGTAGGAATGTGAAAAAAAGAGAACTGGAAAAAATATGAACACAACTCCTTAAGAGGATCAGGATACAGTAATTAATTTCTGTGAAGTATAAAAAAATTGCTGCAAAAAATTTTCTCTGTATTAAATGATCTAAATAATCAGTTTTTTTTATTGTTGCGTCAAAGCCACATGAGATAAAACATTGTATTAAAGATCCTCCAGATACACTAATATTCGTATTATCATATTATTACAAACCCTAATCTCAAATGCCTTAAAGTATTTATTTCGGTGCTCTCCCTCAATTAAATAATCCATCTAGTAGTGTCTGCAAATCGGTCTCCAACGGTAATCTAAACACAATTAATGAAAGTGGTAATTCTAGATATGCTATTATATTTACGAGCTTATTGGCTACATAATATAAGTGTGTGTGTGTGTGTGTGTGTGTGTGTGTGTGTTGTGAGGTTAGCATGTTGTGCTCTCAGGGTCCTGTAGGGTGTGGTGAAGTGGGGCAGAGAGGGCGTGCGGGCGTGCGGGGCCAGGAAGGGGCAGCAGTGAGGGGCGTGAGCGGTGGGGCGGGAGGGCGGCAGCGATCCATGGAGAGCAGCTCCCGCAGAGTTGGGCGGCGCCTCCAGCTCTGGGCCAGACGCGGCCAAAACAAACACGGCAAAACTTTTCCCTTTCGTATTATTCTTCCTCAAATAAACAACCTTAACACTCTGCTTGGAATAATGAAAAAAGGTCTATTTATAGTGGCTTCTAGGTGTCTTTACTTTGCTCAGGTGAGTTTGAAATATTTATCTGTTGTGATTATTTGTTTGGGTTGGTTTCTCAGATAAACTTAACGCTGCTTACATAAACAAAAAATAAAAATCATGATGACTTCTATTTTTTCTCTTTACTTTGTTTACGTAGTTAATAAGAATTGTCGTTATTTTCTTATTTTCAGGAGTGAATTTTACATACAAACAGCTTAACACTGCTGCAAATGTATATAAAAAATAGGACTGTTTGTGTCGATTTCTGAGCCTCATTCTTTACTTTCTCCATTTTACTGTGAAGCATCGATGAGTTGTTATTGTTTTGACGGTTGAGTTGCAAGACCATGATCAACAACACTGCAAAAGTCCACCACAACTTTCCTCCTGTGCATTACAACAGTCGCCGCGATGCACCTTCACCTCCCGCCCCTCATTTCCTGTCGCCAACATTACTAATTAGCTGAAGAAGTGTAAAATGTATTATTCATACGAACAAATATATATACTGGAAAAAAATAAGTATTCACTACTAGCACAAGCCCACGAGCATTAAATGAGGGAACTAGCATCGCCCGAGCCACTTTACCTCAAAAATCGGTCTTACATCGGCGAAATGTTCTTGTGTGAACGTAACATATATATTCAGTATATTCGGGAGGAAATAATTCTTCAATCTCTGAATATGCAGCAAGCTCGGGACTCCTAAATACATACTCGGGAAAAAAGAAACTCCTGTTCTAATTTCCGCCGCCAGATCACAACTCCCCATCACGCAGGCTGAGAAATTCCACCTTAACTTATGTAACGAAAGAATACAAATGTTCGCGCGTCTCTGGCCCACGCGGGCAAAAATAGTACTCAAGTAATATGCATAAATCTATAAAATGCATTTATGCCAGACAAATCAAAATCATCTCCTTTTTCCTATAATCTCGTATAATCCGGAACACCCACTCAAGGCATACAAATGTTTCCCTGTCGTGCAGCGTTGGCAGGGAGAGGATGGGGGGGGGAGGAGGAGGAGGAAGAGAAGGAGGAGGAGGAGGAGGAGGAAGAGGAGGAGGAGGAGGAGGAGGAGGAGGAGGAGGAGGAGGAGGAGGAGGAGGAGGAGGAGGAGGAGGAGACTGACTGCAACATGGAGAAAGGGAAGAGTGCTGGAGGGGCCGCGGGAGGCTGACGATGGCCACTGTTGTATTTTGTAATTACATGGAAAGCGTAACAAGGCGGTCGTGTCTCTGCCTCAAATATTGGTCAGTAATATTCGAGGTAATATTTAATGGCGTGGGTGAGGTCTGATGAGCCGCCTGACGGCCTATCCTCCTTTGTTATTATCCACCTCCCGAAATTCCTTGCATTTGAGCAGACTCCTTAAATCATGGCCATAATTTTGGTACCTACAAAATATGTTTTTACTCCTCGGAGCCTCGGTGTCTCGCGTTGGTATCTGGAAGCTGCGTCAGGTTTTCCGAATTTATAGCTTTGTACCCAAATGTAGAAGCGCTTCACGGGTCGTAACTCAGCCTGATAACTATTCTTCGTCTCAGGGCCTCGCTGGCGGCGGGTATTGCTCGCCAGGCAGCCGGTGAATTCCTCGAACGGGGCATAAAAATCCTCACGAATCCGTCGCCGCTGCACTCGACAAAATATTCAGAATTCACAGCTGAACCTTAAATAACGCCATGCATTCTTACGATTCTATACAGTGTCTGCCACGGTCACGTATAAAATACCTGCAGCGACCATTAGCCTGTCACACTTGCATTCATCGATTATTCATTGAGGTGTTACCTGCAGGCTTCTTGCTTTCGGTTGCCATAACCTTTTTCCCATCTAGTGTTGGCCGCGGACTTTTTATTTTTGATCCGTATCCTCCAGCCTCGTTAAGCTGTACCTGGCCGGCGCTTCCTCACTGCACCTGCCGGAGTTGCCGCGCTTCACCTGGCCAAGGCAGCCGCAAAGCACGGAGGCAAGTGTTGCCATTCACTCCTCGGTTGAAAGGTAGCAGTGTGCCGCTGTTTTGTAGCGCTCACTACATCCAGTCATTCTGGAAGTTAATGATCATCTCGCCTTCCACAAAACTCACTTTAGAAAACCTTTTTTGCTTGTGCATTTTTCCCTCTCATGATATGCGTAGCCACGATAGATATGCCTAACCAAGATAGACAGGCGGCTGAATGGGAAGTAACGTTAACTTCAATACCTCGCTGAATGAGTACAGGCGTTGCATGTTTCCTATTCTCCCGGTGGTGTACAGCAGCGCAGCATTCCCGTGTAAATGAAACAGCCTCAGTCACCAAGGCTTACAGTAATCGTTGCCATCCCACGCAGCGCTACACGCACCTTCAGACCCCTCCTTGGGCGACGCCTGCACCACTTAGCTCTACGCTCTTCCACATGCCGTCTTTATATTACGACAAAATGTATACTTTTTTCCACGAACATGTGATTAAATGATGTGTGTGTGTGTGTGTGTGTGTGTGTGTGTGTATATATATATATATATATATATATATAGATATAATATTATATATATAGATATATATATATATATATATATAGATATATATATAATATATATATATATATATATATATATATATATGAATTATAATCTATTTTCTCTTTCAATGATTTATTTATTTATTCATCTTATTCTTGTTAAGGCAGTACATGTTATAAAAATATTTGTCATTATCTAGATTTAATCACGTGAGCTGCTGTTATACTGATATTTAAATGAAAATTAACATGATGAGAGTTTTAAGAATGTCTTGTTACTTATTTCTTGGCAATGACATACATGAAGAGAAATGAAGGCAAAAACACGCTTCAAGAGAGGTAACATAATAGAAATTACAATATATTAACTAACTATACTATCGTGGAAATATTGACAGTAAGCTTCATGAATACTAACTTCTGCAAACTAAATTATAGGCATACTTATAGGAATGAATATTGATGTATATCGCCCTTTCTTATAATGTTTCTATATAAAGTGAAATAGAACACTGAATTTCAAATCTATATAAAATAGGTTGACGATAAAACCAGGCTATTGAAAACACGACTCCAAAACATTATAAACCTCACACACACACACACACACACACACACACACACACACACACACTCCTTACCACCACCACTCCGTCACTATCGCCATCAAGTTCAGTTTAGTGGGAAAACATTCGAACTTACACATTTCCTGTCGATTAGAAATAATACATGTTACAATGGTGGGAACGAATGATGATCTTGTGTGTAAAAAGGCACAGCGTGAGTCGTCCTCGTGTGTCGTAGTTATAAACAGGTGTGCAGCGCGTCTAAATTTTTGTAGCAGGGCGTTTTACAGCGCACGTCATCCTTCAGTGTGACGGTTTACCTGAAGTGGAAAACAGTTAACTACTTTTTGACGTAAAGCCACAATATTTTGCATCACGCTGCCTGTCAAGGAAGTAATGTGGAGGAAGTGCATCACCCCATCACTTGTGCCGCCATCTTACTGAAGCCTGGCATTTCAGTGAGGCCTGGAAGCTCAATGGTAAGCAAGTAGATAGGAGGCGGGACGTAGGGCACATGAGGGCGCGGCAGGGCGGCAATAACCTACGCCAGCTGAAGGACGCTGGAACATCAACGTGGAGCGGCGCCTGAAAACTGCAGCTTTCAGGAGTGATAACACAAGGCAAGAAATTCATGCTTTATTAACTCCGGAGTTTAATGTCCTTGTGCCAGACTCATATTTCCTGGATATTTAATTGGATTAAGCTACGACTCAGTTCAGTTCGCACCATTTAAAGTGCCTAATGACTTTCGCCTGCATATTCTGTATTCACTCCCTGTATAAGGAATAAAGCCAGTTATCTCAGCTGGAATGTAATTAACCGAGTCTCCAACAGGCGACAGTCCTCGTAAAAGAAATAGGAAGAACATTCGACGTAAAATTACGAGCGAGCGAGAGGGCGGCGGGCACGACAGCGTCTCCTGGCGACGCCTCGCGGCCGCTAATGATCTCATCTTCGGGCTGCACCAACACTCGAGTCGAGCCATTACGTTCCCAAAATACCAAGAATGGTATAAAATGGACGGTGTTGGGCGTGATTGACCATTTGGAAGTAAGCACTCGCCTAAAAACTGGAGAAACTCAGTGATATGTAAATGCTGAAATCCTGATTGTAAAATGGATGATTATCGCTGTGTACACGTATCGATAAATACTGAATGGCGTATTGATATTTTCACAAATCGCTATTAAGTGTTATGAGGGGAATTATACTGCAGGGAAAGTGCTGCAGACGAGTTTTGGCTGTGGAAGTTTGCCAACTATTTAGCGTGTGAGGGTGGTGTCCAGGCCCGCTGTCCACACACCGATGGCGCTCGCGGCCCAAATGCGAGGCGAGAGGCATGAGGAGGCATACACTCCTGCCGCTGCCCGACCCGGGAAAAAGCACTTTATTTTATCCCCTTCCGGCCCAATGTTGAGCGGCGGGGTTCAGGTCACCACCACCATCACCTCCACCTCCACCACGGGAGTAATCAGCGTCTGTCTGCTGCTGCTTGCTCCTGTGTGAGCCTGCTGCTGCTGCTGCTGCTGCTGCTGCTGCTATGTTGAATTACCAGTTTAGCCTCTCTCTCTCTCTCTCTCTCTCTCTCTCTCTCTCTCTCTCTCTCTCTCTCTCTCTCTCTCTCATATATATATATATATATATATATATATATATATATATATATATATATATATATATATAGATATATATAATAGTAGTATATGCTATATGATATATAGATATATATAATCTATCTATATGACACCAACCCCACACACAGCCCACACACAGACACAAACCAACACACACACACACACACACACACACACACACACACACACATGAGTCAGAAATTGGCAGGGACTGGTACGGTGCCGTGACTTGTGCAGAAGGTTGGGACAGCCCTTTGTTCACCAGATGACTCGGAATGGCTAATGATCACACGCACGCACGTACACACACATGCACCCGCGCGCACGTACGCACGCACACGCACACGCACACACACACACACACACACACACACACACACACACATTAATATGACATTTAGATAAAAGAAGAGTTGGTCTTCTTCCTTCTCTGATATTCCCAGTACTATATGAAACAGGGAATGTTTATACAGTAGACAAACTAACGCAACCAACATATTCCAACGTTCCAGAGAATAAATAAAGTCAAGAAAAATAATTTTAATTTCTCTTCACCACATACAGGTGAGGTAAACATAGAAAAAAATTATAGAAATGAAAATAATGGAAATACAAAAAATAGAAACAATTGAAATAACAGCAAAATGAAAATGGATCCTTCTCAACGCAAAATAAGATAGGACAGTTCCTCTGACAAATATTTTGTATTTCTTCAATTCTCTATAAAATCAAAACACCTTAAGGTGATTGTTGCATCCAGTCTCCTTGTGAAGAGTGAAGTTTTATAGCAACTCTCTCTCTCTCTCTCTCTCTCTCTCTCTCTCTCTCTCTCTCTCTCTCTCTCTCTCTCTCTCTCTCTCTCTCTCTCTCTCTCAAATAATGCAAGTTTCATCAAGAAGCATATGCATTTGCATATACCTTGCTATATCAATATAATATTCATCACAATATTAACCATCAGGCATCACCGCTGCCGCGTCCTCCGTCGGTGGGAGACTGCATGTCTACATCAAGATAAGCCGTGGTTAAATGTAAGTTTATTTTTTTCATCACGAGAAGGAGTAATTTTCTTTGAGGTTCGGCAGTAGTTACGTTTTCCATCCGCTGGTTGGGCTGAGGATATTACGATTCATCACTCATTAAAGTGGTTCTCTGCTCTCTTTGGCGAAGCGTATCAAATAACAGCGCGATGGTCATTATCCTTTGATATGTTCCAGTGCTCTCAGATACGACTCCCCGCTGTTCATTCCTGACGTAACGATGTTTTGTGGTGTTGACAATACTCGGCAGGATCGGCGAGTTTTGATGACGCTGCGCTACGTTCCTCCGATGCTAATGGCTACCTCGAAATGGGATACAACACTCAGAAACGTAAATGGCATAGTTTACCCTTTAAAGGTATATAATTATAGCCATACAAAGCCTCTAGCAAGCGGCGGAGTGAGGGAAGCACATCTTCATTAGTTATAGGTAAGCAGCCACGTTTTCAAATCACGCAAAACACCCCCGCAGAGTTTATAGAAAATGAGCATTTTGTGCGCGGCTCACAGAAAACTTTCCCCGCCCGTTTTTTATGCTCCGCGGCGTAAAATCCTAGCGAGGAAAAAACTGCTGCTGTTGCCTGGGTGGGACTTGTGCAGGCTCAGAGGAGCCGTGCAATCCGCAGGTTTTGTGTCTCTCTCGACTCTTGTGCCTCCCGCAGCTCTTCCGGGAACCCGCAGGACCTTCAGGATAGCCTAGTGAGTGTTACGGAAGGAAGGAAAAGGCTTTTACGGCCTCGCATGTGAGCTTTAGCGGAGATATTGAACCGTCGAGCGGCTAGCCGGCCTCCCTGTCCTGCCTGACGCGGGCAGACATTTTGAATTCTGCGTGAGGCCAGAGAGTGAGTGAAGTGAGTGACATAGAGGAATTATTGGGTGGCCGAGACGCGGCTTTGTGAAGCGAGGTGTCCACTGCAAGTCACTGAACTCTCGAGGGAACTTAGTCATCCCTCCACCGCCTTCATTCCCCGCCAGGAGCCCAGGCTTCCTCCGCCGCGCAGCCCACCCTGCTCCCGGCGCATGTGCCCCATCTCCCCCGCGCCACCCTCACCTCCACCATTGCAAGGATGGAATTCATCACTCTCAAATGCTTTGATATACTGCAACATGCATCATCACCACAAAACCTGACTCGTAAGAAAAAAAAGTAGGATGTGTAAATGAGTTCTCTAACACGCCTCGAGTCTGGAGGTGGCTGTGTGCAGCTGGGGCGTGGAGCGCTTGATGACTCTTTGGTGTAAATATTCTGAAATGAGCATTTAATCCTGACTGTAATTAAAAGGTACGAGGTGGGGTGCTGGAGGAGCCGGGTCCTTGGGTGAGTGTCGAGGGTGAGTGGCGACGGTCAACAGGGCTGGAGGGCTAGATAAGAGGCCGCTCCCTGCCTCGCCGCCGCCCTCCCCCTGCCCCTCCTGCCCTGATGATTAATTAGACCATGCGCGCCGTGCCCTCCACCACCCCAGCCTAGTCTCCAGCCCGCCTTCCCTCACCCTACACTTTCTCATACAATATCCTTTCTCCAAGGCAAATTCTATTTATTGAATTAAGCAATAATCTTAAATACGAAAATGGGGGAACGCCAGCTTCTTCAACATGCCATCCAAAAATTGTTCTTGCCTCGTGAGATATTTGGGATGCAATGCTCTCCAAAATATATTCGCTTTACAATAGCGAGGGAAATTGCAAGATCCAATGTCATCAATTTCACTCTGGATGACTTATTAATCCCTGGCGTTACGCGCGACAGACCGAGCCACAAGTCTCATTGTCTTGACTCACAAATGTTCCCCCGAACTTATATTTTCATCTGCTGGAGTCGCAACTCCAACAATACACAAATGGAAGTTTTCCTAAAAATCTCCGGAATGGCTGTGGCAGACCCAGCTGCCCACACGTTCCAAAGTGTTGCCTTTAGCTTGGCGTGTCCAGCCAGTTGCGTACAGCTGTGTATCCTGAAGATTTTGTGTGTAGTTATGTGTCCTGAGATTTTCTAGGCAACCCTTGCATGCACGAAAAGTTCAGCGCATTTCCCTTGTGGTTCGTGTCTCAGATATTTCCCTCTTAATGGTTTGTGTTTGTGTTTGTCGTGCTAAGTCTTCCATACATACCTCAGATCTTACACTCGACACCTGTGTCATTACTTAAATTATTATTGTTTGGTAACAAAAGAATCTTGTATTCTCCTAAGGGATATATATATTTTTTTCGAAACCTTGAAAAGAATCATTATGAGAGTTATGTCCAGAACGCCACTATACCAATACCTCCCTCACATGAGCTTATGTCTTAATAGTATACATCGTTAGGCCAAACTGACGGCGTGAAAATTAGTCCATTGTGTGTGAGAGAAAGATGCATCACTACACACATACATAGTACATGCATACATACACACATGGACACAGACACAAACACTTATTCGCGCTAATAGAGAGAGTTAGACTGACTGACTAACAGAGAAAAATTAAAACACACACACACACACACACACACACACACACACACACACAGATATATATATATATATATATATATACACACACACACACACACACACACACACACGCAGATATATAAAGTGGGCAATGAGCAAGTGAACTGGAATGATTGGGTTTGTAAATGCAACGAACAAACGCTAACTGTCTGCTTGTGTGTGACGATTAGTGTGCGCAGGAATAGCTGAGGGTTGTCTGGGAATATATGAGTGTGTGTGTGTGTGCGTGTGTGTGTGTGTGTGTGTGTGTGTGTGTGTGTGTGTGTGTGTGTGTGTGTGTGTGCGCTGCGTGTTTATGTGCATTATTGGCTTTGACTCCTTGTTGTTGTTGTGCTTCTAACCTTCCTTCGTGGTTTCCTCTCCCCTCCCCCCCCCCTCCCTCTCTCTCTCTCTTTCTTTTTCTTTTTCTCTCTCTCTAGTTCTATTTTTCCGTATTATTTTTCTTATCATTTGCTTTAATATTGACTTGTTGTTGTTGTTGTTGTTGTTGTTGGTGGTGGTGGTGGTGGTGGTCGTGGTGGTGGTTGTGGTGGTGGTGATTGTGGTATTGTACTTGCT
>CM035191.1:9821343-9831632 GCA_020233015.1 Callinectes sapidus
ATAAGACTAAAGCTTGGCAAAGAGCGGAGGCGAGGCAAGGCGATGAGGCAAGGCAAGGCGAGGTAAGTGGGCCACAGAGGCAAGGTAACGTCCAGCGCTGCGCCGACTAACGAGAGAGGCTTAAAAAATTACCTGGACACATATCAAAGGTCTGGTGTGGGGCTATGAGGATATTGGCTTGTGCTGGCGGAGGAGGAGGACGGTGGAGAGACGTAGAGAGGAAAGGAGAGGAGGGGAGGGGAGGTGAGGGAAGTAAAGAGGAAAGGAGAAGAGGGGAGAGGAGAGGAGAAGAGAGTAAAGTAAAGGAAAGTAAAGTAAAGGAAAGGAAAGGAAAGGAAAGGAAAGGAAAAGACAGAAAAGGAAAGGAAAGGAAAGGAAAGGAAAGGAGAGGAGAGGAGAGAAGAGGAAAAAAGAGAGTAGAGCAGAGTATAAAAGAAAGCACAGAGGAGAAAATAAAGGAGAGCAGAAAAGGGAAGAGAAGAGAACATACATGTAGAAAAGAGAAGGAAGAGAAGAGGCGATAATATAGGAGAGATGAGAGGAAAGGAAAGGAAAGGAAAGGAAAGGAAAAGAAAGGAAAGGAGAGGAGAAGAGAAAAGAAGAGAGGAAAAGAGAGAGAAGAGATGAAAAAGGGAACATAAGAAAGCTAAGATCGAGCAGACATTAAAAACTAAAGAAAAGAAGACAGAGAGGAAAGAAAGAAGAGTGGAAAATAGAAGAGAGAACAGAAGAAACAATGAAAAAAAGGAAAGTGTACAACAAAAAGAGAAACAGAAGGAACAGGTGTTTGTATCATTACTTTGAGTTTGACATAATGTATTTCCAGAACCCGGATGACTTGCTTACGTGATACTTTGTAGGAGGAGTAGAGTTATGGAGCCTTGGCACAATACTCACCTGGAAAGAGAGAGAAAAACAAAGTTAGTTGTGACATATGGGGGAGGTGGAACGTGTAATACAATGATAATGATGTTAATACAACACCACCACCACCACCACCACCAACAACAACAACAACAACAACTACTACAACAGCAACAACAACAGCTACTACTACTACTGCGGCTGCTAATAATATGAATAATAATCTAGTTTACGCCAACTATGGAATGAGCAGATCACTTTGTTGTCATAACTTACAGAATTAACCGCATAGTCTCTCTCTCTCTCTCTCTCTCTCTCTCTCTCTCTCTCTCTCTCTCTCTCTCTCTCTCTCTCTCTCTCTCTCTCTCTCTCTCTCTCTCTCACCTACATACAATTATCTCCACACACACACCCACCTACACCCACACTCTTCACCACACACACGCATGCAATGTTTTCCTTCCTTCCTTCCTTCCTCGGCTGCTTTCCTTCAGAGTTACGAGTATTTTGGTGATGTCGGATGAGTCTTGACGCGTGGCTCGGGGTGATGTGACCCAGACTCTCGTTCCCTTGAGCACCACCGCCGCCGCCGCCGCTCGTCTGGCTGCCGGCCGGACCCCCCGCCGGTGTGGAGGTAATAAGCCAAAAGAAATGGCAGAAAAGCCTCGCCGTAAAAAGAGAAGTGTTCCGAAGGGTGTCTTTTTAACTTGAATGGAATGAATGGAGTGGAGAGGCTAATCTTTCTCCTTGAGCGAGGGAAGGAGAGAGAGAGAGAAAGAGAGAAAGAGAAAGAGAGAGAGAGAAAAAAAAACTGCAAAAGTCAAATGTGGATTTATGCATTGAAAAGTGGCTCGTTTGAGAGACTGCGAAGGTTGTGTGTGAAGAGGGTGACGAAGGAAGTGAATCTAGAGGCGTGGGTGTTCGTGTGGGGGTGGGGGGAAGGGTGAGCTGAGGTGAAAGGAAAGAAGGATGCGCAGAGAGGGAGGAGGAGGAGGAGGGATGGGGGGGGGAGCAGAAAAATGGGGCTTTACACTTTGAAATCACCCGTAAAACCTTCAATTTCAATGCGTATATGGAAAAAAGGTAATGGGATAAAAAAAAATGTGCATCTGCGTCAGTGAATAGGGAAGCGGCGGGGTTGGTGGAGGAGAATAGGAAGGTGAAGAAAAATGTATGAGTAAAATTGGTCGTAAAAGCGAGTTGGTTTCCAGAGTGAGTGTCGAGGGAGGCGTGAATGGGATAGCGTGGGCGTTGAGTGGTGGTGAGTGTGGTGTGGTGTGGTGGGAGGTGGTGTGGTGTGGGAGGCTAAAGGATGGTGGTGGTCACAATTTAAAGGGTGACTTGCCCCGGGAAATGTGTGGAAGGTGACAGATTTCTCGCTTATATTCTGCTGCTTCGTGACAAATTAAAGGAAATGTAACTGGTCCTTTCTATTACCGCTATCATCACCACTACTTCTACTACCACCACTACCACTTTTTTACTACTACTACTACTACTACTACTACTACTACTACTACTACTACTACTACTACTCCATCTCAATCAGGAAGCCTCTATTTTGTTACTACAACTGTTTCTACAAAAGCAACCACGACAACAACAACAACAACAACAGCTACTACCACTACTACTACTACTACTACATCAAAAACAACAACAACTACCACTACTACAACAACAACTACTACTACAAGTACTACTACAATAACTACTACTACTACAACTACTCCACCTTCTCAAACAACAACCCTCAGGTGCATGCACGTATAAATTTATGGGACAATCTACCATGTACCACAATTCCCATATTTCACACCCATAAATCTGTACGCTCTTCAGGGACCTGTAAACGCTTTGGGGACACCCTTGGGGACACCCTTGGGGACACCCTTGGGGACACACCGCCTCCTCCTCTTCTACTGCTCGTTTTTTTTGTACAGTACTTTGGTAAACTCTCTTAATCACAGTACTCATTAACTAAGTATTTCAGTCCGGTCTTCAGATTCCTGGAAATGATTTGATTTAACCTCACCATGCATTGATTTTATATATATTTCATGATAAGTAGCGAGGCAGCGATGTCCTTAGAAAACGGGAAGATGTGGGAAGAGTGTAATGTTTGGATTCAGAAAAGCTCCATTCGCTCTCTCTCTCTCTCTCTCTCTCTCTCTCTCTCTCTCTCTCTCTCTCTCTCTCTCTCTCTCTCTCTCTCTCTCAATAAATACTGATTCTCCTCTGTCCCTTCCCGGTTTACTCCCTCTCTCTTCTCCCTGTTCTCATTTCTCTCCTCTCCTCCCATTCCCTCTCGCCCACTCTTCTCTCCAGGGGGGCAATTGGTGAGGATGTGTACTATTTTAAGAAGAGAGAGAGAGAGAGAGAGAGAGAGAGAGAGAGAGAGAGAGAGAGAGAGAGAGAGAGAGAGAGAGAGAGAGAGAGAGAGAGAGAGGGTTGTGGTGGCGGTGGTGGTGGTGAACCAAGGGGGCAAAGGAGTAAGAGGAGAGGAGTGAGAGAGGAGAAAGAGAGCTGTGGGTGGATAAGGGAAAGTCTGGCCAACCGAGTTTCGACCGCACCCTCGGCGGGCGGCACGTGATTGGTGGAGGTGTGGTCACGTGACAAATGAGCGCCATCTTGCATCGCCTCCGTTGCAGTCGGCAAGCGGGCTGTGTAGCGTGGAGGGGCATCAGCTCTGGCTTAATAGTTATAATATTTTTTTAGATAAGGTTTTAATTCTCTTAGAGTGGGATGGTTTACTGCTCAGTGACGGGCTGTGGGAGCCACTCCGGCCTGGGCAAAGTGCTGCACAGGTTTCCGAGAAATCCTCATAGAAGAAAAGAGTGGGAAATGAGAACTCACCGTGATAACTGGAAACCAAATGACAATTCATATTTATGTGCCGTAAGTATTTCTTAGAGAAGTTGTAGCAGACCTTTCACACTGAACGGGTGATGCCCGCGACTTCGCTGATGCGGGGACTCTCGCAAACCGGCGGCTTGTTTGGCGCGAGGCAGTGACAGCGGTAACCGACAAGAGTATCCCGCGAGCGGGCCCAACGCGGGTGTCATTGTCCCGCCTGCGCACCCGCCTCTCCGCATAGAGTGAAGGCGCGCCCGCTCTTCTGTCTGGGTCTCTCCCATTCTGCAGTAACCTAGTAGCATTGTTGTTGGCTGTACGTATTTTCTTGTGCTCTAGTATATTTTTTCCTTAATTTGGCAGAAAGGAAATGGAAGCAGATATTGATTCAGAACAGCTCATATCGCTGGTCCAAAAAAGACCAGTTCTGTGGAACAAATCCCAAGAGAATTACAAGTCCAGGGCATACACTTCAAAGGCATGGAGAGAAATTTGTGTCCTTCTTAATCAAGATTTCGAAAAATTACCCAAATCCGCACAAAATGAGTATGGTAAGTGTAATGGTAATAATGATAATAATAATAATAATAATAATAATAATAATTATTATTATTATTATTATTATTATTATTATTATTATTATTATCATCATCATCATTATTATTATTGTTATCATTATTATTATTATTGTTATCTTTATTATTTCTATTGTTAAATAATCTTCAGCATTGCTTCATTTTGGAGCACGGTGATTGTATAGACACTATCAATAAGGTATCTGCCATATTTCACTACCATCCCTTCAATGATGAGTTGCGGGCTCGAGCTTCATTGAAGTGCCCACTGGTGGTATAGGCGGGCCAAAAGAAATGCAATGTGTATAGCTAACATTTTTTCCGTCTAGATTGTACGCTCCCGTTAACGCTTTCTTTTCATCATTTGTTCCAGGAAGACTTGTTATAAAGAGATGGAAAAACGTGAAAGATCAGCACATCAAAACCCTGAGGAAGAAAGAGAGGAGTGTCGCAACAGGGAAGAAAATGAAGAATTACATCTATCACGAGCAGCTGTCTTTCTTGAAGGTCAATCTGGATAAGAATGAAGTACACTTAAACTACAAAGAAGATCCTGACAAGTCAGGAGCATCGGATGAGGAAACTGATGACGTCCCTACTGTGGAGAAGCACCGCGAGACGAGTGAAGTGAATGTCATTAAAACACGTGCTATGAGATTGGCTATGAAAAGAAAGAAAATTGACCTCGAGGGAGAGATGGAGGAACATTCACTATCTAAAGAAGACCACCATTTGTCATCCATTAAAGACCTCTCTAATTCATCTTCCAATCAAGACCACAGTTTTTCTTCCACACAAGATCACCTTTCTTCATCAACAAACGATCACTTTTTTGCATCAACTAAAGATCACACTTCTTCATCCGCTAAACAAGACCTTCCCTTTCCATCCATTAAAGAAGACCGTAGATTTCCCACTAAAGAGGACCGTCATTTGTCCTTTTTCAACGCTATTCGCCCTTCCCTTGAGCAATTTACTGATGACGAGACGTTGCAGTTCCAGTGTGATGTCATAAATGTGATCCAGAATATCAAAAAGGCCCGTTTACCACAGCCTCAAATTTCAACACAGCACCCAAGCTCCTCAGGCCGGCCGCACACACTGCCACATTTGAATGGTCAGACATTAATTGCACAACAAGAATCTGGACAAGTCTCGCCAACACCATCAGCTTGTGGCTCATCTGATGTTTGTTATTAAATTGCACCTATATTCTGTGGTTTAATCTGGTATCCTTGAAGATGGATGTTAATAAATTAATCCCGCATTTCGTGCTTTAACCTGGTATCCTTGTATCACTTATTTTTTCGTTAAGATTGTTATCTAGTGAGGTATTGAGTTGTTCAAATGTATGTATCTCTCTCTCTCTCTCTCTCTCTCTCTCTCTCTCTCTCTCTCTCTCTCTCTCTCTCTCTCTCTCTCTCTCTGGCTAGCTAGCTAGCTAGCTAACTATCTGTAACTCTCCAATAGTCGAGAATGTATTTTTGTAACAATGAAGCAACTTTGATATTTACTGCAGTTTTATTTTATACATGTATGTTAAACTTTAGATACCGTACAAATGTGATGACAGGAATTATCATTGTCCTCCTTCTATTGCTGTTGTTCTAGTAATGGTGATGACAATGAAAATTAAAAAAAACTGAAGGTCATATTTGCAGTAACGGACTTCGTTTATTATTGTGGTGTACTGTCTTTAAAAAAATTGGTTGGAAACTTAACTAGCAGGGATTCCATTTTATTGTAAAATTAATCTTTAAATGCAAGAGCAGGACGTCCAAAGAGCTTCACTCTCATGTCGAAAGGAATAGTTATGCAGGTTGTTAAAATTATTTATTGACATACAATTGAAAATTAATGAAATATAGTCTTCATCCCTTCAGTACTGGGATGCACTTTCATATTTGTTCTGCTTGCTATTTGTCGATTTCATACAGCTTCAAAAACTTAGTTGTGGATAAGAATAGTACAGACTAGCCATTAATCTCCTGACCTCCATAGACCCTTCCTAATGTCAATAAAATCATCTAATCACACCCAAAATTCATGTTAAAAATGTATCCTAGTACTGAGGGAGTTAATGATAACAATAATAAATGATGACAGCTTATTGTAGGAATGATTTATTGAAGGTGACTCAAGTTGATAATTTGTTATTGATATGCGGGATCAAAGAAAAACACGATAAATGATGATAATGATGAATTAAAGAACTTTGTTGAGATGATGCCGCGCAAACGGGAAACAAGCGCGGGTGGGTTTTCGCCCGCGTAGTTTGGAAAGGATCGGTGGATGGGAGTACCTCGACGTGTGAGTGCGGGCGCGCGGACATGACCCGCTCAGTGTGAAACAGGTCTATGTAATGTCATGGAGTTGTAATGAGGTTGCCGCTACAATTAGTCATATTTTTTAGGTATGCCCGTGTTCATTAACAGAAATCTACTTTTCCCACAGGATCATTTTGACGATTCGCAGTATGAGAGCCACAGAGTTGACAACAAGAGGAGACTGAAAGCATTTGCTGTGCCAACAATATTCCCGTTTACCATTCCTCCCCAGCCATCAGCCAATCCTGTGCCGGCAAATGGAACTCCTAATGATACGTGTAATGCATCTTCAGTGCCAACACTGCCTCTGGCTGACCACTCCTACTGCATTCTTAATGGTGATGAAGGAACAAGGAAAATACCAATGAAAGAACTTGACTCTGAGAATGACGATGGTCAAGAAAAAGATGATGCTCCACAGCCTGATTTCAGAGATGAGGCGCCATGTTTCACTATTCGTGGTGTCTCTGAGTGCCTTGCTAATGAAACAAATCCCAAAGAAGAGATTAAAAAAATCAAGCAAGCACTAGCCAAGGAGAGAAAAGAGAGGCGTGTTTTAGAGGAAAGCAAGAGTGTCCAGGAAGCTGCGTTTGCGGAAGTGTTCAGTAAGGATCAGCTGGAAAGACTCTGCCACAGAAGTAGACGAGGTGTGAAGTGGTCCTCGGAGACCGTCCAGAAAGGTCTTCAGCTGTTGTCAGTCTGTGGGCCAGCGGGGTACGAGTTACTGCTGTCACAAAAACAACCTTTGCCTTCCATGAGGTCACTGAGAAGACAACACAAAAAGAGCAATTATCCACCACTGGCACCGACGCTAGTTGACCACAGTTCCAGTGACGATGATGCAACGCAGAAAGAAGCACCAATTGACAATGATGAACGAGACACTGACGACCACGATGAAGATCAACAGCCTTGTTCCACGAACGAAGCCTCACATCCTGCTCCTGGGTGCTTTGGTCTGGACGAAAGTTATGTGACAAAAGAAGAAATAAAGAAACTGAAGCAAGCACTAGCCAAGGAGAGAAGGCAGAAGCGCATGCTGGAGAAAAAGCTGAGTGTGCAGAAAGCAGTGTTTGCAGAGCTGTTCTCAAAGGACCAGCTGGAGAGTATTTCATGTAACAATAGTCGTAATGTGAAGTGGACTGCTGAGACGATTAAGAAAGGCCTTCAGCTGTGGTCTGTTTGTGGTGCAGCAGGATATGAGTTGCTGTTGTCGCAAAAACAACCTTTGCCGTCCATTTCAGCACTTAAGGACCGAAGGAAAACTACTCGAAGAATAAATAATGACAGTTGAGGAGGACAGCTGCAAATGTTGCAATGTACGCGTCCACTGATTGATAGTTAAATCATTTTTAACTTTCAATGGAGCTTGAGAAGTGTTGCAGCCAAGAGAAGAACAGTTGTACGATAATATTCATAAATGTATGAAACTAATCTGATTGGGGCAATATTTATAGCAGAAAATACGAGTAAATAAAATGAAAATTAATGTATAAAACGTTCCTCCCTCTATTGTTTGCAATAAATAAATGAACAAATAAGAACACTGGCCTTGTCATCCCCAACTCTCTCTCTCTCTCTCTCTCTCTCTCTCTCTCTCTCTCTCTCTCTCTCTCTCTCTCTCTCTCTCTCTCTCTCTCTCTCTCTCTCTCTTCTTTGCTTTTATTTACTTATTTCTTTACTCTTTCCGTAAAGTTTCCTGTTAGTGTTATTGTTTTTGCTTTTTCCTTGTTCTTTTTTTATTATCTCTTCTGTTTCTTTCTTCTTTTCTTCTTTCTCTTATTCCTCTTTCTTGTTCCCCTCCTCCTCCTCCTCCTCCTCCTCCTCCTCCTTCTCCTCCTCCTCCTCGTCCTCTGTTCCCCTCTTGAGCGCCATCTCTGTCACTATCTATAACCAACTTTATAGGCAGACAAATAGTGTAATTTCCAAGGCACCACACTGTAATTTGTGTCGACGCTTTCACAACGGCCTCCTTCTTCCGTTCTTTCTTATTTTTTTTTTAAAGTTTTTATTTTTATTTTGCTATTTTTCTTTTTAGTTTAGTCTTTCTCCTATTTCCTTCTGTGTCTGTCTCTGTCTCTTCCGCTTTCACTGGTTATCTTCTTTGTCTTTTTTATCTCTTTTATCTTCTCTCTCTCTCTCTCTCTCTCTCTCTCTCTCTCTCTCTCTCTCTCTCTCTCTCTCTCTCTCTCTCTCTCTCTCTCTCTCTCTCTCACGTAAACAAGAAAGATAAGTAGATATAAGAAAGGAAGAAAAGAAAGGAAAAACAATAAGACTACATTTAACACCACTGCCACCACCACCACCACCATCACCACCATCACCACCACCACCATCACCACCATCACCACTACCACCACCACCACCACCACCACCACCAGTCACTGCAGTTGTTTAAGCTTAAGCATCGACTAGTAATGGCTTCGTGATATTCAACTTTTTCTATCTCTCTTTTTTCAGTTTCGTCTTTTTTTTTTTAGGATTTACTGTTATGTTTCTCCTTTTCTTCGTCTTCTTCCTCCTCTTCTTCGTCTTCTTCCTCCTCTTCTTCGTCTTCTTCTTCCTCTTGTGGCGTGTCTTCCTCTTCCGGGATTTGAGTTTACGAATAGAAAACGAGAAGAGGAAGGCGAGGGCATGCTTGTTTATTTTTTCCTGTTTCTGTTTATTTTCTTGCTGTTTCTGTTTATTTTCTTCCTGTTTCTGTTTATTTTCTTTCTTTTTATTGTTTATTTTCTTCCTGTTTCTTTTCATTTTCTTCCTGTTTCTGTTTATTTTTCTTCCTGTTTCTGTTTATTTTCTTCCTGTTTCTGTTTATTTTCTTCCTGTTTTTGTTTATTTTCTTCTTGTTTCTGTTTATTTTTTCCTGTTTCTGTTTATTTTCTTCCTGTTTCTGTTTATTTTCTTCCTGTTTTTCTTTATTTTCTTCTTGTTTCTGTTTATTTTCTCCCTGTTTCTGTTTATTTTCTCCCGGTTTTATCGTTTTTTTAATCTTTTCATTCTCTTTCATTATTAGATTTAATTCCTTTTTCCCCTCTATACGGTTTTTTTTATTTGTTCCTCCCCATCACCCCCCTCCCCCCCTCTCTCTCTCTCTCTCTCTCTCTCTCCCTTTCTAATGATCACTCCGGCGTCTCCTTTAAACTCAGCTCGTCCTGGGATAAAAAAAGCGAGATATCCCCCACAGACTAGTACACACAACGACGGTATTTGCATAGAGACAATGGTATTTTTTTCCCCCATCTCGGAAGGCGCCAAGAAGGGGAAGGAGAGAGGCGATGCTACTGAGTGAGGGCCTTAAAAGAAGACTGAGAGGAGGAGGAGGAGGAGGAGGAGGAGGAGGAGGAGGAGAAATCAAAAGGGCTAAGGCAAAAAGGACAAAGGCAAAAAGGCAAAAAGGCAAAAGGACTAAGCGGAGGAAGAGAAGAAAAGAAGTGGAGATATAAGAATACTAAAAGGAGGAGGAGGAGGAGGACGAGGAGGAGGAGGAGGAAAGCAGAAGTCAAGGAGGAATAAAGTGAGAAAATGAGCTAAAGAGTTTAAAAAGGAAAAAAAAATTCTAAAGGAGGAGAGATTTAAAGAGGAAAAGGACAATAGATAAAGTCAAGGAAGACAAGGAAGAGGAGGAAGAGGAGGAGGAGAATAGCTAGAGGCAAGAAAACAAGTGGAAGGA
>CM035191.1:9889388-9900940 GCA_020233015.1 Callinectes sapidus
ATATGTGTTATATTTTTGTGCTACTGTACTAATGTAGAATAATATTTCTGCATTGTAGATGTAATACGCAATTTCTATTCCACCGCATTTATATTTATGATAGCTGGTCTCTTCTGTCATATAATGTGGCATCTTTGTACTCTCTATTTTTATTGTTCAAGGCAGATACTTGACTGGAAATCCACTCTCTCTTCTCCATTTTTCATGTTCAACTGGTAGTGGGGATGACATTAGCAGAGTAGGTTCACCTCTTAAAGGCAGTTGTTTTTCAGAGTGAATGGCAGCTGGCACTAAACCCAGTCCAATTATATGAAGTCCAGTTGTGGAAATACTCAGAACTCTTTTAGTTAAAAAAAAAAAGCTTTGTCTATGGGTCTTCGGGATGTTGTGTCTTCCTTATGTTTCTGTATGACATAAAACACAAAGTTCTCTGGTCATCACTAAGACATGTGGGAATGGGGAGACACTAGACACACTACTCATGATGTGTCTGAATGTTGGTGGCTGTAGCATGACATGACAGTATCTCCATTCATAACTTTCTGATGATTCACTTTCTCCTTTAATTGTACAGGCCCTTGAAGGATTTTTTGAAGATGACAGCTAGAGAAGCATATTGGTACAAGACATGGTTTATTATTCTTCAGCATATGTCAACATTTGAACCTTCATGTCAGCACTTAGTATACAGCAGGGAAAGAATAATACTTTAAGAACCCAACTGTATGTACACACTTTAATTTTGGCACACTTTATACAAGTCCTTTAGACCTTTATGAGTACAAATCCAGTATCAGGATAGCAAATGCAATACTGACACAGTACTAATATTTCAAACCTGAGAGTCTGACTCAGTTACCAAGTCCATAAATCAACTATACTTCAGTACTTAGCTTGACTCACATTGCTTTTATTTTTCTCTGGCAATAAAGGATTGACTGTTGATGCATATATCTATTCTATATGCCACACTGATAATCCATACAAAGCAGCTTGCCAAGGTATAGTGTAAAAACCTTCTTCACTTTCTTCCATTTCATGTTTTCTTCACAAATATGGCATAACATCCCATATATATTTTTCAGCATGAATATCACAGCAATTGCAATAGCAAATAGTATTTTTTTCTCTTCCAATGTTTTCACAAAGATCCTGCAACTATCAATATTCTTTTAACATTTCTTTTTTACAACATATTTATTTCAGATCCTTGATCAATATGTTGGAAGAGAATAAAGAAGCTGTTTTTTCTGCTGCATTCACTTTTAACTATACTGAAGATCTAGTTTCCCATCAATTTAGATATTACTTTTCTTCCCATTAGGATTACAAGTATTAGTCTTCCATAATGTATGAATGAGTCAGCACAAGACCATGTCTTGGGGCAGAGATTTTTACCAGAAAGTGGTTGAGTTTCCCACAATCATATTTCCTTATATACTTAATGCAGGACTATGAAACAAACAAAGAAATATCAATTCCTCTTTTTTACAATGGTATTATTACTAGAATTTTAGGTGTTATAATTTAGCCATGAATAAAGATTCAACAACAATATCTCACTTCTCTGGATGAACTAGAGTGTGTTCATTTGAGTGGATATGGCTACAGCTACAGCTGATGTGCATGCAGCATCCTCTTCACTCTTCACTAGTGCTGTTCAGTGTTCTTCACAATACAGTATGTTATTGTAACTTATTTCCTTGCATTTTCTGGATTGCAACAAAAAGTAGTCAGAACAGTGACAACAGAAAAAAAAACACTCATTTTCATAATATAATAATGGAAATATAAACAAGAAAACTATAAATATAAACTCTATTTGTTCGATAATACTTCATCTTGCTATGATTGTCATATAAATATAATAAATATATTACTTATTGTATACTATTGTAGTAGTTGTGTCTATTTAGTATAGTATATCATCCATAATTATTCATAGTAGTATACATCCTTTGAGTGAAAATCACTGAAAATAGATGCAAGTGGCTTCCTTTGTTCCTTCTCTTCATGAATAGGGACAAGTCAGATAACCTTCCATCCACTATAGAGAATTTAGGTATACTGAAACTAGGCTAGTGCAAACCAGCAACATTAAGAGTGTTACCAGTTCACCCTCAAAATAATTATTGCCAAAAGTCTTGATGCAGAAATCCAGACTTAGAGCAATTCATCAGGCATCTCTTCTAACCTTGTTCAAATTCAAGGATGTGTTGGCATGGGACAGAGAGGTAATGTGCAGTGTTTAGTCAGCTAACACTAGTTTGAACCAGATAATGTTTCCTGTGCATTCAGAGGCAGTACTTTCAGTTTGACTGTTGTTTTACCCCAGGGACTTTATGAGTATGATCATTGCTCTTTATTTTGTCTTTTATAGAGAACTAGTGGATGGCAACAAGCTTACAAAAGAACATATTTCTGCCATAACTTCTTTTAAGCTTGGGGGTAAAGTCTAACAGGGAGATAACCTGCACAGGAGAATGTTGTTGTTCTCACGATCACAGTGAGACGACTGGCGGGTGGTGGCCGTAGGGTGTAGCTTTTGTTTACAACCATGTGAGTAGACATTTGAGTACCAAATATTTTTCTGAGTACTGAGTTGAACATTTGTGTTCAAGCATCAAAAAATTGACTTTCAAGATGTTCGAGCATCAAGTCTTCACTACACTTTACTTAGGGCAGGAAGAAATGGAATATCATCTTGGGGAACAATGAGGTAAGTTTTGCAATCACAGGGAGCCACAGGGGAAGATGAAATTGTGGCAAGGCTTGGCTCTCTTCCAGCCAGAGTACCAAAAAGCAAGAGTAAGCTGTGCAATGGTGCATCACCCACTGGTAAAGGTTTAACAACTAGAGAACAACATTACATCAACCACAAAACTTTTGATGTATGTACTTATTGATAAAACAGTAGAATTAGTCTTGTTGCAGAAACCAATGAATATCAGTCTCCCTTATCAAAGTAATTCAGTGAATGTGTTACAAAATTCACCCTTTGTACAGCTTCATGTATAATTAACCTTCCTGATGATGAACTTAATTGTCAACTATACACAGAAGCAAGTTAATATAACCTAAATCTGTTACTAAATAATGCCAATTTTGTACTATACATCCTCAATATACTTTTTTGTGAATGTCTTAGGATCTAATGAATAAATGATGAATGTTAGTAATATAACATATTTCTATACAATGTACTCATGAATTACAAAAATGTATACAAAACTGTACAATGAGATGAGACATGAAAATGTTCCTAAGGAATCATCATGACTATTGGCAAAACAACACAGCCAGCAATATGTGAAGAGACTTTACCTCTAAAGTATGGGAGAGGGAGTCTAGGAGTTCTTTATGCCGATATAGTAATGACAACAAACTCATCCTATCAAAAGTTTGAATCTTCTGTATTTCGAAGTGATAATAGTTGCAGCTTCAAAAGTCAGCTTACATGTGACCACTTGCACTGAAATAAAACACGAAATGTTACAATGATGTTGATCAGTATGGCTTTCCCCCTTAATTTACTTATCATTATGTTAGCAATAAACCTCATTTGTGCATTATTCTCTTCTCTCTTAAGCCATAAAAACTTACTGGTAGTAAATGGATACAGCAAAAATGTGGTACTCATAAATCTTAGTCACAGCAAAGTAATCTACAATATATGAAGTGCTTATCCCTGCAGCAGAATGATGGCATAGCCACATGGTGACTGGGTAGGAGAAATACTGCTGTAATTTTCCCCATTCTTTGTAAATATCAACAAAAAAAAAACAGTGAGAAAATTGTTAATTGCTAAAGTGATACATATCTAGTCTTGTCTTCTTGTCTTGAATGTTTCCTTTTAAAGAGGATCCCAGCCAGCTATACTGACACACAGGCAACTGAGTTATTTAAAGAGTAGGAACTTATAAAGTAGGTGGCATTGCAGTGAAAATTATCATTGGTCTTTCTCTTTGTTTTCATCTACCTACATAAGGAAAAATCATTCAATCCTTTATGAGATGATGATGGTGAGAATGATCTAAGTAGACACAGACAAAGAAAAAAAGATACAATAATTTAGAACTCATCAATCAATCGTTACATAATCTCTTCTTCACACCAAACTATATGCACCTAACATCTCTTCTTCACACCGAACTATATGCACCTAACTATATATACATTTTTCATCAAAAAAAAAGAAAAAAAAAATATGAACAAAAACCACTTCAATCTTGTGTGCAACTTTTGGGGACTGGCACCTCTGTGTGCCTTTTTCTTTTAATCAGCTTTTGTTTTGGCCTTGGCAAAAATACACAAACCAAAAATTGTATCAGTTATAATCATCATACTAATTATAACTTCATTTCATCGACACATGTTCACCAAACGTTCTCTCTTTCTACATTTAGCTCCATTCTACAAACACATGTTCCTCTCTCCTCTCTATCTGAGATCTCAGGTCCTTCTACATATCCACACTAATCCCTGTCCTCTGACCTTTCTCTCCCTTGACTCTTCTCCCTTGACCTCACCTCTTAAGCCTACACTTGACCCAGATTCATCTCCATATCTAAGCCAAGCCTTCTATTACATTTCTATACACAAGTTCCGCCTCCATACGTTTCAAAACATGTATTTTTGTACTCATCACTCACTCACACTCGGCTTCTCAAATCATCAACATTCAATAGGCCTCCACAAATAGCCTACTTTGCCCACTTGTAATCCAGCTGTACAACTTGAAGTTCAATATATCTGCCAAACAATCAAGCTGCTGCATCTCCTTACATCCCCACAAATTAATTACCACTAACACCCCACCAAGGTTTACTCCAGCCGCCACTCAACCACAGCTACCATATTTCCTTATAAATCTGTCTCCTGAACTGGGCCAGTGCAGAATTTCCTTAAAAAGATAAACATTCTTCTACTGATATTTCAACAAATTATAAAAGTATATAACGAATATCTTCACGAGAAAGAAACTTACCTCTCCATCCAGACAACACTTGATGCAGCTAAGAACCCTCAAGCAACTTCAGCAAGCTTCTCTCCAGAATGAGTTGCACTGTAAAAATGCAGACAGTATAAGAAGTTGCAAAACAGAAATTGAGGTTGACAAGTATAACTTACATTTGCAGAGGTTCTAATGAATACAGTTGGGTCTCCTTATAGGCGTTTCACCTTATACTCGAGTCACTCAAAAATATTCAAGGAAAAATCTCTTTGTAGACAAAACAAGTTCAACACAAGTGGGCATAACATATTTTAAAGTGGCCTTCTTTTTTACTATTTTTGCTTTATAGGCAGACAAAATTTGATAAAGGCACTCATGTTGATTGATAAAAAGCTCAAAAAAGTTGTCTAAGAATTCACTAAAATCATATAATACAGTCTAGAAATGATTTAGAAAAAGGTCACTATGTACTATGTGTGGCGCTGGTATTGCTGGTATAGCAAGTCAATTCCTCCCTGTGATGATGCGCCCCCAAAGTCCATTTGTCCTGTAAGTTGGAGGAGTTGATGCATCCCACCCCAACTCACACCATAACCAAGCCATTGTACCCCAACTTGCATGTAGATACTATTGTATATACTACAGTACATGAAACACAACGAGAGAGAGAGAGAGAGAGAGAGAGAGAGAGAGAGAGAGAGAGAGAGAGAGAGAGAGAGAGAGAGAGAGAGAGAGAGAGAGAGAGATAATAAAAATTCCAATACATTCTCAGACATGGAAATTATATAAATATTCAATGTAGATATTATGTGCATAAGACTTGGGGTGAACAAAAAAGCGAGTTAGGGCATAACAACTCAAATATTTAGCAGTTTGGGGTGCATCAACTAGTACTGAGTAGATTCGCTCCAACTTCTGGGGTGAATCATCACAGAGGTGAATGGACTGTAAACTGCAGCACCAGGCACATTGTTTAGACACCCCATTTCACACCTCCCACCATTGTTTAAAATGTGCCTGCCTGTAATCAGTAAATCTCTCTCTATATATATGTTTTTGGGGGATGTACAGCCTTACAACCATTCATCATGCCTCTTAAATGAGCAAAAGAGAACATTGTGAATTTGGGAACAAAGTGCAAAATAATCTGTGTTTTACGTTATTCCCAGATACTTAAACCTGCTCAACTCTTCAAATCTCCATTCTACCATAACAAATTCACACCTGCCTACATCTGGCATACTCACTCTATAAGGAATCCTAAAACCACACATCACTTCTCAACCATCAAATGATCAAACATATTACTGGCCTATCAACTATGCACATTTAAACCTTATTATGTCCTTCAGAAAACCTAATGAGAGTCACCTGAAAAGTACCCAAACTGGTGGCTCACCTTGTTTGCTGCCACGGTTGACAGCAATGCTGAAGGCTGTGGCCCCTGCTAGGTTGGTGGCAGTGGGATCAGCACCGTGCTCTAGCAGCTCATGGGCAGTGTGTGAGTGGCCACCATGTGCTGCATACATCAGGCTAGTGTTGCCCATCTGTAACATCAATGCCTTGTCACACTCCACACCAAGTTAAACCCAAGGGAGACTTTCAGAAGTTACACCAAATGCTTGGTTACTACATAGTATACATAAATGGAGATGCTCCAACACAAGAAATTAATTCAATAAAACTTTTCTACGTTAAAATGAGCTCATAGAGAAGAACTCTTTCAAGATGAATCTCAGAACATATTTTTCAATTTGGACCAAATGTTTTGTAATGCAAGCAAACCCTACAAAGATGTTGGATACAGAATAGTCATTATGAAAAATATTACACATATGAAAAAGCAAAAAGAACTGCATGCATCAGAAAGCGACATCTGCAAATCAACATACTAATATATCTTTCAAACATTCATTCATTAGAAATACATAAAAAAGAGCAAATAAAAAAAGCAGGTGACTATATGGAACACTGCCTCTATGGTGCAGTGTCTAGAGTGCCTGGCAACAAAATCCAAGGACATTTATTTAAATCTCACCCAGAGCAGTCAAAATGCAGCTCACCCAGCTGTTCATGTTGGTAAATAAATGGGTATCTGGGAGGACCTAAGAAAGATAAGACTTGGAAACCAGGATGACACTGTTGTCCTGAACCATAGATTCAAAGACTTTTGTGATAGAGATGGGCAATAAGATCATGTGCAGCCATACTCCTAAATTTACCTTTATAAAAGTAACCACAGAAAATACACAAATCACACCAAATAGAAATGGATGAAATTATAATTAGTAAGCTAACTAGTACAATAACACATCCGAATTGGCTGGGAAGACTGCACCCCCTGACACTGAAGGCGCCAACACTGTGCCTGATGACTTTACTCACATGGTCAGTATGAGAGGGATCACTGCCACAAGATATGAGGAGCTTCACTATCTCATGGTGGCCATTACTGGCAGCCAGGAGCAGGGCTGTCTCACCATCTTCACCCTGGAATAATAGGCGAGTTACAACATTCATTCTCATTTCATCAAATTCTAGGCACTGTTGAGTGGTAAAATATGAAAACAATAGCTTACAATTAAGAAGTTCCTTCATGTAACATCATACAAAACATTTTCAGACTGTCTTAGAATCTTGACCAAGTCTACAGAATTGGGACTGAAATATACAAATGCACACTTGGCATTGCTGACACTTACTTCCATGTTGACCTTTGCACGATGCTGCAGGAGAAGACGAGCAGTGGGCAGCTGGCCATAGTGACACGCCCACATTAGGGAGGTGAACCCATGGCTGTCCACCTCATCCACCTCAACATCTGTTAGTCAAGAACAATGAAAGCAAATTAAAGGAAGTTGAAGGCTTTGATGGGAAGTTTGCCTACATCTAGTTCATTGTAATTCAAGGATGCCTTATATCTGATATCCAATACTGACCCACCTCTCAAGTCTTGGGCTGAGAGCTCCCCCATAGCTGCTCGGTTATGGAGTGTGAAGTCGTCTGGTTCAGCCTGGCTGGTCTGTGTCTGGATATTGCCACGTTGTAGGTTGGTCAGTACTGTCACTGGCTGCAAAATTACTCCATGATAGTTTATAAAGACCAGCATGAGAGTATGAGGATGAATGGTTTTCACTCTAGCAGGTGAAATCTAATCCTAAGCATTCAATACTATGGTAAAACAATATTATCTTTATTACATCACTAAATCAGTGCTCACCACTTTTTTATTATGATCCAGTACTTTAATCTTCTTGTACCTTTTAACCTCTGATATGGAAACTAATTCATGCACACACACACACACACACACACACACATTACTTATTTGTATTCATTATTCAAATATGTTTACTGATCCACTGAACAAGAGCAACACAGCACTGAGTCCTCCCCTGTACTTTGCTAAATCACAGCAAATGATAATGAAATTAAGCATGTAATATAGAAATAAAGATTCAAATCATTTCTGCTCCTCAGCCAGACACATTGTAGTCAAGAAACGCAAGACATACTCGATATGGAGAGAAGGCAGATCGGCGAGGAGTGTCATCCCAAGAGTCCATGTCATCGTCCATTACTTCATCTTCTAAGTTCTCCTCCTTCACCACAAGATTTCCATCTTCCTCTGATGACGACCCCATGATGTGCTGTGTGTACATTTTTGTTAGATAACATAGCATTTAAGAATACACTATATGAAAATAAATAAATATAACCTCAAATCTGGTTTTCATGTTAATTTCTTGCACAAACACACCACAGAGGAGCCACTATTGGTTAGATTTACACAGGTTCAGTACAATTTGATTAGGCTGGAAATTTCACCAGTTTTCAGAATATGGTGTCTCATCTTCAGACAGTTTCATAAATATCCAAATTGAACATAATTTGGCTTCCCTCACTTTCAAACTCCACTTTTCTACCTGGTCCTAATTCTAGTTGGAGAGAGAGAGGAGACAAGATACAGTGTATTGTGCTAGATGGACTTTTACTAGTTAGGATCAATTATTAGTGGTGGCAATGGGGATACAGACCAGACTGCCACTCAGCAAGGTTAGCGACTTCAAAGTGTAAGAATAGTGCGGCAAAGAAGATTGGCCAGATGATCCATATTTGTTGGTTACTATTTATAGATTTCCACAAAGGCAATGTTTTCATTAATTATCCAACAGATGTAGGCTCTCTAACTCCCAAGCATGAACTATTTTTTCAGGGCAAAATTAGATGTTTTTTTCAAATGTACATAGTTTTTTTTCCAGAAATGGTAAAGGTGGAGAAAATTGTCAGTCAGGTATTAGGTAATAAAAAAATGCATCAATGGTTGTACTTTGATGCCTAGAACATGAAATGGCCACTCCTGCTCTGGAAAACCATTATGAAAGTTTCCCTAGATCTAGTGAAAATCCCTTGATTTGGGAGAAAATCCCTAGATTTTTGGGAGAAAAGTCCCTACATTTATGTTCTTCACATATAGAGGCAATGAAGCATTCTAATTAAACCAAACCTATGCTAACTCCTAACCTACTTTAACCTATTGAAAACCCACTGATGCATCTTTACCATGCTTTTCAAGTTTGCTGACCTTAGGAGAGGGACCTAAGGTGAACATTTAAATGAATGTAAATACTAAACAAATAATTCCCTATGGCTAGTGTATAGAAATAATTGGTCTTAGAATAATGTACACTTCCCACTGGTTTACGCCTTTTCGTGTCTATTAGAATGACAACTTTCTCCACCAATACCCCAGAAACTACAAGAAATGTTACTAACCTAACCAATGCCCATAGAGAGAGCCCATCTCTCCAGGATATTTATCGGTGTTTTCTTCTTAGAATTGTCATACTGCCCAATTTTGCCTATTCTGACACCTTCTACCCTAAACACCACTTACCCACTAGGTTCTCAAGCTTCCTTCTCCTGCAGATGGGCAACAATGGAATACATAAGAAGCAAGTTGTACTAAGATTTACCATTAGGAAACTAGCAAAGAAAAGCTTATGAAGTAACAAAATAAATAAATACCAAGTGGCTAGCTAATGGCTTAAATCAGTAAACAAAACAAATAGTAAAACGAAATCAGAGTCAAAATAAAAGTCAAGGTTAAGGAAAAGAATGCTGTACAGTTTAGACGCATAACTTATGAACTACGGAGATAATGCCATTACTAAGGAGTTAGATAAAGATGAGCAGCTCTAAAAAATAAGTAAAGAATTCTAGAACCACAGTTCAAAATGGGATAAAAGGCTGGACACTATGCTAACAACTACTGAACTACAATATATAACTACGACACGGTTACCTAATGGCACACAACACTAACCAACCAACCAACAAACAAGAAGACAAAGAACAAGGAAAGGCCAATCATGAAGACAACACAAACTCTGAACATTTGGATGCCTATCCACACACAATAGTACCATGAAAAACCATCAAGGGCACAAACATAAATGTCACAAGTATATCAAGGGGAGAAAATAGGTACGTACATGTGATAGAGACGATATCCTGACGAGGCGACTCTCTTGTTATTGTTTTATGCTGCCAGACGTAAGACATTTTACAAACCCTTAACCCTGTCTTCCAATCCCTGTGTAGGAGTCACACTTTACTTTGTATGATTTTGCTGGCTATTAATGATAAGTTCTGGGTTTTGTCACATTTGTTCAGCATATACATGTATGTCTGCCTCTTCTAAACATGTTCATATGGCAACTTCCTAATAAACTTACAATTCTTAGGATGATGTGTAAGTGTTCATTTTCACCTCATTGTTGACAACCAAGGTACTTGTACTTGTACTCGTACTCGAACTTGGCGCTCGAGTACGTGTACTATCGAGTACGATAACAAAAAAAAAAAAAAAAAAAAAGAATATTAAGGTATCCTGTAGTGCCTGACGATGGGTGAGGCGAGGTGAGACTGACAAGGATATGTTCTTGGGGGAGAAAGGTGGGTTGGGTTGATGAATCCCTAATGAGTAAAGTCAGGTGAAGCGCACTCGTCGTTCCCTCAAGCACTTATTAACCTCGTAGCGCCTTGGTGTCACTGCAAAGTGGCTGTCAAATGTTGCTTGAACAAGCAGGCTGTGTTGCTAATATGCCCATCAAGCGAGACACTTCTAAATGCCAGCACATAAAAACACGCATTGAGTGCAACTCTGGAATAAATTTAGCTTTGTGGTCGGCGCTACCGTGACGCTGTGGGGAGGTGGGTAGGGGTGGGGGGTCCCTATTACTGATAGCACGGGTTCGAAGGTAATAATAGTCTGGGTTCTATGTAAATAAAACAACATTTGACAACAAAGCTGTACGGCGTTGTCATTGAGGTAGAGGAGTAGCCTGGCGTGGTGGGTGCTTATCGGTATGGTCAGGTCTCAGGTCAGAGAAGCCACTCCTCGGTCACTCCCTTACTATAAAAACGCGCCGTGAGTGTTACCTCACCACCTCTAAGGTGGTGTGGGAAAAAAAGTCGAAACATGAACAAATAAAATAAAATAAATCCTGACGCACAAAATCACAATACTCAGAGAGAGAGAGAGAGAGAGAGAGAGAGAGAGAGAGAGAGAGAGAGAGAGAGAGAGAGAGAGAGA
>CM035191.1:9905801-9933956 GCA_020233015.1 Callinectes sapidus
ACACCCACACACACACACACACACACACACACACACACACACACACACACATGACAACCTCCAAAGTTAACACAAAGGCACATTATACATTTACCAAACCTTCACCACACTTGCATATTTCTTACAAACCCTTAAAATACTTCTAATTCGCAGAACTGAAGGAGGCGACTAAACTAAATACTATCATGCACAAACATCTAGAAATAGATAGATGTTACATAGAAAACCAAACACAATAACAATAACAATGACCACAAAAAAAAAGAAAAAAACAATGATAGGCCTACTTCACGTTCCTTCTCCCACGCTTATCCACCAACTGACGCTTATCTGTGCACATTTCAGCCCAGTAGTGTGCTCGTTACACTTGTGAACGATGCTAAGGGCGATAGATATTGACGAGGAGACACACAGGAAGGCAGGAGGTGTCGCTTTAATGATGTCATTCACACATAAACATTTTTCACACCGTTGCTTCATTACCACCGGTGAAAAGTTGACCCATTCAGATCTTTTAGGAATAATAACCCACTACTGCGTTCACGTATATCAACCTTTGTCTCGTTTTGAGGTAATAAAACAATAATTGAGACAAGGTAGTGGTTAACCTCAATTTTTCTGCCTGAACCCAGCTACTCAGCTTGTCCGTTAGTTCAAATACTTGTTCATATATCTTAACTCCAGTATTCGGTGTCTGCACTACGATTTTGGGGTTTTATTAATATTTCGTTGCTTTTGAATCGTTTTCCGTCCCTCTGCTCGTTTAGTGGTGTTTTGTAGCGAAAGCCTATGAATCGCCTCAACGGGCAAAATTTACCTTCACCAGCTGGACCTTTATGGTATCAAAGAATCACCTATGATCTTTCATGCGTGTCGCTGACACATTGAGTCAAATATGTAGAATTTGAAATTATGTTTAGTCCTGTTAAACGGATATTTTATAATTTTTCTTTTATTTATTTACGTTTCTTTGTCATGGTCTAGCTCGTTTTAGAATGTCTTAAAATATAGCTGAAACTTGGTTAAGTTATGAAGACTCAGAACCTTAAATTTTAATAATGAGTTCTATCACTAGGACTAATTGGATTGACTGTTGTGGATACTTTTTTCCTGTTAATGATGCAGGCAGAGTCTTTGCTAATCTATCAATACAGCTTGGAAAACTTCGACAACATCCATCAATGCTTGTTGAAAGCTGTCGAGATAAGACACAGGAAACAACTGAGAACAAGGGTTCTGCGTTTCTGAATCTAGTCTTACATAGAAGTGAAATAGATATTAACTTTCTTATATAGTGCATACATATTTCATTACAATTTGCTTTAGAGATTATGGAAATAACCTTAGCTTACTAATATCTAGACAGTAGTTATTCATTTCTGAGTCAAATCAATGTTTTCTTTTCAAATTGTGACCAGCACAATGATTTAAGGATCGGCAGTAAAATGAGTTAACTGATTGAATCTAAACCTCATCCAAACCTAACCAAATCTAACCTAGTATAGACTTCAGGTGAAATCATTAAAGCTATTTCAATATCATTATATTCTTTAACTAACGCACTATGCACACATTTTGGCTAACAATGCCTCGGATCAAATACCTGAAGTTGGTGTTCCGAAACTATCCCATCAAGTGAGGTTTTCACGGGACACACGAGGAGGCGTAGTGGCAGTCTGCTCAGAGCGTCGCTTGTCGGTAGATATACCCTGCCCTTCTGCGGCGGGAGGAAAATCTATAGGACACCACCATGACATTATTATCAAACCTAAGGGCGCTTAGTGCACGTAACGTTCTGTTAGTGTCCCTGTTACTGTTTCTGTTGCGATCTGGTAAGTGGTTGAAGGTCTTTCAGATTCTTTCCTGTGGTAAACTATACATAAGGTTTCAAATATTTTTTTTCTGTTTTGTTTATTCACTTATTTTTTATTTTATTTATTTATTTTTACTGTTCTGAGGGAAAACCTCTGCTTTGCGGGTGGTCATTTGTATGGAGGAGGCGTGCGGCGCTTACAGTGAGAAGCGTAGATTTGAACTGTAAACTGATGAGCACTCACTGCAGATTCTACTTAGGAGACTACTTACAGATGCGATTAACATTTGACAGAGTAGTGAAAGTAACTGTGATTTCAAGGAGTCGCTAAATGACGAAAAAATTAAGACCAAGTTGAGCTTGTATGTAGTTCTCTAGCTATTCCATGTATACCCCGAGATATATAATATTTAAGGTTCTAAGGTATTCGACTTTCACGTTCCAGCTATACTAATATAATAATTCTTTTATGATTTTGTGTCGGTTGCACTATCTCTCTGCTATTCGTGTCACGTGTTCATGGTTAATGAGGCGTTAATGGGCAATAATGGTTGCTTCATATTAACCCCATCAGATAATGGCGCCTCTAGTGCGACTTGTGAGGCCAACCTAGCATGCTGCCGACACCGCCCGTGGACTCCCGAGTTCCGCGAGTGTTGTAGTGACGACTGCTGCCCGGATTGTGACAGGGTCAGGCGTATGCCTGGTGAGTGGTGACGTTTTGCATTGTATGTATGCCCACTTCCGTGCAAATTCCCTATGCATGCCTGTATTTTGTGTGTTATGAGGCTTAAGGACGTATTATATATATTTTTTAACAGCTACAAAGTCCTACGCAATAAAGGCGGATTGCGAGGCTGCCTTCGAGTGCTGTGTGTTTCCCATCTTCTCAGACGAATGGGAATATTGCTGTACTAAGCACTTCTGCTGTCCATTGTGCCATAAGGTGTCCAAAGGTGAGTGTACTATTACTTTCACGTCCTAATTCTTGAAAAATTGGGAACTCTGCCTTATTTCACATTTACTATATGAAAAACTTTGTTTCCACATTCACTAAAGTTTGAAGTATCAAAACTTGATGAACACATTTCAAACTTTTAGATACAGTTGTTTAGCACGACAGATTGGCAATTGACTCTTTTATCCATTCATACATAACGTGCAATGTTCTCAGGCTGTTGTTACAATGGTCGGATGCACAAGTGGGGAAGCATAGTGGACACGTTCTCTAACCCGAACATTGAGCTGACCTGTGGTGCCAAGATACAAAAGACCAAGCCTTATTTAGTGGCAACAATTGTACCAGTTATATCGCCTCCCCTCGCCGGTAAGATGGCTGTTATTTGTTGGGACTGTCCAGTTTGATTAACTTCAGAATGATGTTCTACAAAACACCGATATAAATCTGACACGAGTATAACCATCCATAGCAACTTGTAGTTCCGTAGCATCGTAGTTGTTCAGATTGAGAAATCCTAAATTAGATCCAATATGAAAACTTATTTAACATCTACAACTTCCCCCAGAGATCATCTGTAATGACTGCAGTGAGAGCGAGCAGTGCATAGACAGAAATGGCATAGTCCGTGAACATAACGAGGAGTGGTTCGAAAACCCGTGCAGGTTGTGCCGGTGTGACAATGGAGATTTCAGTTGTAGACCAGTGAGGCCCAAGTGTCCCCCTCCACCTTACCCAGAGTGCATTCCCATCCCTCCCTCGCCGGGTGACTGTTGTAACAAATGGGACTGTTCTAGACTGGAGAGGTAAGCTGCAACAATTCAACGGTTATAGTTAATTTTGTACGAAGAACATTAGCTGTTAAAGAAAAAGACTGGTTTCAGGATGGAAAATGTGGTTTAGCTAACTAGTTGTATTCCATGAGGGAAGTTTTTTTTCTAGATACAAGTTAACTTATGATTACTCAGTATGTTTAGTTTAGAAAACGTTGTGTAGGTACTGTTGCCATTTGGTTAGAAGACTATTTATCGTAATGTTTTCTGGTTCATGCTTTTCACACTAGAAAGCTGGTGTAGTGTGGTGAACCCTTTTTTTCCCCAGCATGTGCATTGATGCGTATGGCGAAGTGCGGCAGGAAGGGGAACAGTGGACTGGGCGCGATGACCCCTGCTTGATGTACATGTGTAAGCCAGGAGGCATGATTTTGAACGCACGTCGATACTGCCCATCACCATCTCTCGTCACGGTGCCTCCAGGCTGCGAGCTGCAAAATCGCCCTGGTGAATGCTGCCATGTGTTGCATTGCCCGTAAGTATGGTGGTCCAGTGGTAACGTCCAAAGTGACAAATGGGTACTCTTGACAATTGCATGTGCAAGAACTTTTATGCTTGAGGACGTAAGGTAAGGTGGAACAACTTAACAGAGGCTGCAGTAAATAGCTTCGTGTTTCATGGTTCCAGAGAGTGTGAGGGTAAGGACGGCACAACCTATTCGGCAGGAGATAGCTGGAAAGACCCGGACGATACATGTTACACTTTCCACTGCCAGGCTGGTGGTGCTATACAGCGGAGGAAGAAGACTTGCCCTCAAAATCAACGCCCATTTAGAAACGGCTGTGTGCTGCAGCATGAGAACTGCTGCTCGACCTGGATATGTGGGTGAGTCGATGGGAGGGAAGTTTGTAACCATGAGTACTCACTAATTTTGATCTCTGATGTGTATC
This sequence comes from Callinectes sapidus, assembly GCA_020233015.1. NCBI lineage: Eukaryota > Metazoa > Arthropoda > Malacostraca > Decapoda > Portunidae > Callinectes > Callinectes sapidus. The sequence continues at coordinate 9,910,296 of CM035191.1, forward strand.
ATCAGCCTATGCATGATTTAATAGTTATTATATTGACTCTCCTTTGCGTTGGTATGCAGCGGGTGTGTGGATCCGTATGGAATGAATCACGCCGCAGGAACAAGCTGGACTGATAGAGATGATCCCTGCATCACCTACACTTGCAGCGAAGATGGAATTGGACTTGCCTCCAGTATTGACTGTCCGGTACTTGAAGCGCAACCTGCACTAGATTGCATTAAGATTAAGAAAGACTGCTGTTATGAATGGAAGTGTCCGTAAGTATGATTAGAGTCTACTTGTACACGTGTGAAAATGGTTTCCTCTGCAAAAGGAACGACGGTATCAGAATGTACACGTTATTATGATGTATATACAGAAACTATTGTATTGAATTTCCCATTACAAGAAGCAGGGTGTGTTATTCTGAAATGTAGAATGTTGTGAATCATGTGCTACGACTGCTATGCAATGATTCCTTTCAAATTGATAAATTATATACATTGCTTTCAGAGGTGATGTGACGTACTGCATTGATGAACAGGGAGGCAGACGCGAGGTAGGGGATGGATGGACTGACGCAGAAGATCCATGTATCATCTGGCACTGTGCCGAAGACCTGACCCTTGTGATGGCCATCGTGGACTGCGCCATGCTGCCGCCGCCTCCTAGTCCAAGCTGTGCCTTGGAAATGGATGGGTGTTGTCCTAAATGGGATTGCCCGTAAGTATTGCGGGGATAAAGATTAAGATTTGAGAGAAACTTTCTTGCTGGAAATCTTTTTTAATTGCTCAGTAAATAAAACTAATACGTTTCAGTTGTGTGGATGATAACGGAGTGGAAAAGATTGTTGGGGACATCTGGGATCACCCGAGGAACAAGTGTATGGTGGTGGAGTGTACAAGTGATGGAGCCCAAGACAAACTGAAGCCCTGCCCTCAAATTTCTTACACCAACCCAGGCCACAATTGTGCGCTGGTGTTTGATGGCTGCTGTCACTCCTGGAAATGTCAAACTACACCATCTACGTAAGATTTTACTTTGTTGTTGTTGTTGTTGTTTTTCATATGATGCTGAACGGCGCACAATTTAGTCGCAAAAGTACGTTCGTTCACTTGATGCATTCAAGTAAAACGATAGTATTGATCAATGAAATATTGCATCACTAAGCTCTACAGGTATTTTGTTCTTCGTAATGACAGTAATCTTATTATGTAGTATGTGCATTAACTTTGAATATTGTTATCGACTTTTTTCGAAATTCAAAATTACTCCTATTCAGAAGTTTGGGTTCAATGATGTATATATTGAAATGTAATTTTCCAGGGGAGGATGTCCTGATCCCTTCAGTTTCAACAGAAATTGCTTCCAGTATTTTGACCAGTGTTTGTCGGATAGCCAGTGTTACTACAACAAGAAATGCTGCCTGGTGGCAGGGTGTGGGCGGGAGTGTATGGAGGGTAAGGACAACGTTACCAGATACGCTACATCCGTTAATCTTTAGATGAAACCTGCAGCTAAACTTGAGTAACGTCTGTCATGTTATTTAATTAGCCACGAAATCATAAAACTGTGTAGGAGAATGTTCTCTATGCTTAGCGGCTGTAACCCTATTATCTAAGCCACAGTATCTTTCAATCATCTGGTGATGTCCTTTATGCTTTTTTCTTTAACTGCTATAATTCTATAAAGCGACAATATCTTAAAATCCTCTCCTTCTGACAGTGTCCAAGCCAGGGGAATGTCCAGTGATAAATTATATAGTCGCTCCTGACTGCACTTCAGCCATGGTGGATCAGTGCCAGTGGGACCACCAGTGTCCAGGCTCCCAGAAGTGTTGCTTCCTGCACTGTATGAAACGTTGCGTCGACCCCTTCTAAAGGAAAGGTATTTGGTGAGGAATATCGATTGATATTCTTTACACTTGTTTGTCGATTTATTTCTGTTTCAGGGCAAACAAGTCCACTACAGTCATGCAATATTCGAAGACTTTGTATCTACTTTGTGCTTTGTTGTGCCACTTTGGTTACCAGGGCAGTTGGAATTAGGTTCACAGTAATTAGGAATGTGATTACTAAGTACAACAGCAATTAATTAGACAGGAAGAGGTAAGTGAAATTACGAAGAACAGAAGCAAATCTTGAAAACGTGCCGATAAATTACATGCAAATTAGTTAAACCTCAGCCATGGAAGATTTTTTAGTACTTTATCACAGTTTATACAAGCATGTTTTGTAACACATAGTATAGAATTCTTTATTAGGATGCATTTCTTCTTATACTAATGAATACTCTTTTCCTGACAGCACGAGGGGAGGACAGCTCAAGTTAAGGTTTTAAAGTCTCCTGTAAATAATTTTCGTTTACTTTTGCTTTGTTAAAAAATTCGAATGTAGATAATTATTCGTTTACTGTTGTCCATAAATACATTTAACATGAATATAATTGTCTCTTTGGAAACCTACGGAATGAAAGGGAATTGTTCAGAATGAGCGAGTGATACAAGCACATTATTACTCCTTGTCGAACCATCACTACTCGCGGTCAATCCTTTCCTAATAAAGTTGCAAGTTCGCACAACGAAAGAGCTACAGGGCATGTGGCGGATGGAGGTCACGATATTGCTCATTCACGGTATTGATAGGAGCGCCTTGCGACACGCCTCGCCATCTGCCTCGCCACCGCTTCGCTCTCACGAGTGGATTAGCACCGTCCCCCTGCCAACCCTCCCCATCATCATTGCGTAAATCTACACACGGAAAACTTGAATTCGTCCGGACTGGAGAAAAGTAAAGGCATAGTCATCATGATCGGACAAAAACACTACATTGCTAATAATGGGTAAAAATTAAAAGAAATTCACGGTAATTCAATCTGCCTTGCTTTACGGTTGAAGCTGCGCATGATTGGCTTGGAAAACTCAACAGGGAAGAAAGTATATTGAAGTGAGCGGAAGCGAGGGGAAAAATAATAACTGACTGGCTTAAGATACAGGAATCTCTGGTAATTATGGCAGCTAATATTCTCAGCTGCATCAACTTATGGTTATTCTTGAAAACTTTATCGGTCACTGTTTTCCCGTTACATAAGAAAATAGAGAACAGACTACTCTTCACGCTTCTGTTGTAACTAAATACTCCTTCAAAATTATGATGATGATGAATCATAACATTAACAATAACAATGATAATAATATGCCTATAATGCACTTTCTAATTTCACTCATCTTAAGCAGCTAAATTATCTTTTTGGTTTGGTAATGGGCTCTATATATATATATATATATATATATATATATATATATATATATATATATATATATATATATATATATATATATATATATATATATATATATGATAGATAAATAGATAATATGAAATAAAGTAAACCATACTAACTATATTGGCTAGGCAGATTAAGCAATTTCAAAGCAGTACGAGTGAGAACTGCTAATTAATGTATGAAATCGGATACTTTATTTCTTACTATGCTGTCTGTACTCTATGCGCCATATAAGCGATAATACCTTTTGAGATTATATAAGGAATGCTCCCTACATCTGTGGGTTCTCAAGGGTGAGGTGTATATAAACGGACTGTCGGTAGCAAAGGTCCAAGGGCGCTCTTCCTACCACAGACATGAAATTTGCTGTGACTCTCGCCTCCTTCCTGGCTGTCTTTGCGCTTTCAAGGTAAACTAACACAATACCTGATTACCTGCATGAATCGCATCCACATCTCCACTTACATCTTCTTACACAATGTGCACGTGAAGTATTGTTACCCAAATTTATGATATCACATGATTGTTCTTGGACATTTCAATACGTTCCACTAATGCCTGTTAAAAATAATCAAATTAAAACCGTGAAATATTTGATTTAGGAAAGCTTCTGGCAGTGTATTGAAAAACATGGTGTATCATAATTGTTCTACATTGCACTTTCCTGGAATTAGTCACCCTTCGAATCAACTCGAGCAGACAACCATCTTTATCTCATAACGATGAAAAAATACCAACATTTTTCATTGACACGCCATAGAGCACTACACTTAGTGCCAATAACTACATCATCTCGAATCCAACCAGTCTGTATAATAAGTCCTGCGTAATTCTTCCCCCCACAGCGCACAGACGGATAGTGGATGGTGCAGGTGCGCGGCCTTCGTGTCCTCCAGACACATGGAAATCATGGTTCTGGAGCTGCCTGAGATCACCATTGCCGACTGTGACAGCCACAACCAGTGCAAGAACGCTTGCACTAAGGAGGTGAGAAAATTACACTAGCCAGGTAATGTATGAATGAAGAATTGGAGGTAAAAGATAAAATGAATTAAAAACAAAACAAACAAATAAAAGAAGACTTTCATAAAGGCTAAGATGCGAGTAATGTGATGAAAGTAATGAGATTCGTATCGTGATAAGATTCTTTACTTTTGTAAATAATTATGTATAAGTATTAGGTTGTCTAATGAGGGAATTTATCTAAAAGTAATTTTGTTCTGTCAACAGATCAATACCATGACCAACAACATGGACTTGTGGTCGACAGTTGATGGAGATACAGTTGGCCAGTACTTCTGCAATGAGCTATTCCAACATGGTTTCTTCTGGATCCATAATTCTTACGTGAGTACCTTTGTAGTGATGCTTATTTGGATGAAAGTACTTTGATCCAACGCATTTTTGCCGAATTGAATAATTAGTCGATGATTTACATTTTGCGCGCATCTTCCGAAGCTTTCTGTTGACTCAGCACGGACTGACTGATTGTTGAATTTGCTTCAGTCATAATGATAATACAGGGTATCCTCGATTCACAATGGTCTCTGCTGACAATTTATCCTTGTATATCCCTCTTTCATATTTTCAAATTGTATGTATTCATCTTTTTTTTATGTTCTTAATATAACAGTAGTAATATTTTTATGTCCTAGATTATGACTTAACAGTATTATACGTAACACTAGCATGCGTGGTGCTTACTTGACTGGTTCTCATCTTCTCTGGATATAAGTTTATGATGAGGCGTGGGAAGGAATATCTGTCGTAGCTCAAGGACCCCTGTATTTGCATGTTTTTTTTTTTTTTTTCAACACCACAGATCCACGGATATTATGAAGTGTGTGGCGGACCATGGGAATATGCTGGAATTGACTCTCAACAAGCATTGTGCTGCAGCAACCATGAGCACATCCACTGCGTCAGCAAGGTCTAGAAACAAGAACTCCTTAACACAGCAATTTAACCACCCAATTCGGCTCGTGTAACATCTCAATCCCTAAAACCAAACACAGATTCCCTATTCAATGCTTGTGATGAACATATGAAAGGAGTCAGCGGGAACACGGACAAGGATAGTGTGTGTCTAAAAAGATATTCTATTTCACAGCTTTGAATTTAATTTTCTTTACCCTTCGTGGAATGAGAGTGATCCATACCATACGAATAAAACATGAGACGTTTGGATATACATAAAGGGATAATTTCCATAATGATCTATACGTGATGCCACGACGCTCATCAAGGCAAGGGAGACGCGCTGCTGCTGAAACTAGACGCGTGTTTGTGTGTGTGTAGAGTAAAAACTGTACACTATCATACAATGTGAGTTAAAGCATCAGGAGGAATTAGATGTGGAAAGATAGAAGGATGAAATGAGTAAACGAGAGTTGGGCGTTTAGTACCCATACAGACATAGGTATAATTAGTATATACACAAACACACACATACCAGTTGACTTAAATGGAGTTTAGCGACAACACCACCACTATTACTATTTCCACCACCCATACACAGTACCAATATTACCACCACAACCAACCCCCAAGGCGCTCTACCACCTCTACCACCATCACCACTACCATCAGTACCATATTGTAATGTATCGGGGTTTTACATGTGTTTAAGTGTTATCATGACTCTTAGTGTAGTGTAGGTGGAAGAGAGAAAGGGAGGAAAGGAAGAGGAGATAGCCAGACGTGTAGGATAAAATTATAGTCGTTTTGTTCTCGGAAGAACGTTGATGCACAGGCTGAGTACAATTTATCCTTGATATATCAGTTCTTTTCACTTTTTAAAAATTGAAATTCAAATGTTTGGTGTTTTTAGCTTACCAAAGCATGAGAGTGATGGATGGCTCATGTTTTAAGATAAGTTTGTTTTACATATATATCACAACATTTAACATTAAGGCTCACCGGTCAAGAACAGCTGGAGTGCCAATCAATAAGGACAGGTCACTCAGGTCAGAAAGAGGGGTGATTACCCTCTCAGGGATCATTTCCTCCCTTGCCGTCATCCACGTGTTCTTCACAGCCGAGAAAACTTATTTCCAACAACACTCACACCTCACCTCTTTCTCCCCTTTTTGGTATTGTGGCATGTTGGGAGTGAGTTTTGTGTTTTAGGCATGTGGATGATTTTCTATGTATTTTGAGTGTAGTATTAAGCATATTTAGTTTTACACAGATTGGTAAAGAAGCCGACCTTGCACTGAGAAGGTAACCATGCGCTGGTGGTTGCGTGTGATTCATCTAGTCATTTCCCACTGGCCTGGCCTGCCCTTCCACAGGCCACCATGGGAAACATGGCGAATGGCACCCAGGGAGCTCAAACCAAATAAACCATCTCTACCACACCCCCGGAGGGGGGGGGGGGGGCGGTGGCTGATACTGGGGTGCGGAGAGTTCCACGAGATGTAAATATTAGGATTTTCTTTTTCATTTTCATAAAATCTCATTGCCGAAGAGATAGAGTGAGAGAGAGAGGGGGGGGGGGTAGGTAATGTAAATAGGGGAAGTGTATGTGGGAGGATGAAGAGGAGGTAAGAAATAAAAAGGGCAAGCCTTAATACCTACGTTAGAAGCAGCTCTGACCAGTCACTACTGCCATGGAAAAAAGATGACAGATGTCACTTTTGTTTAAAAAAAATAGAAAAAGTGTCCTTTTAGCTTGAAGGTATTTGTACGCAAAAGATTTACTACAGGCGAGATAGTGAGAATCAGAATCAGAGAATGGCTAAGAAACTGTGTGTGTGTGTGTCTAATAGTTACATTTTCATTACTATTTATAATAATGATGTTAACAATATTAATAATGATACCAACAGTGCTATTACAATAGCCCAGGAGAGATTGGTGATTCAGTGATGATGTGACACAGACATGCATTCATATTTCATGGCATGTGCAGAGACACACACACACAGACATATTGAAAAGTTGGACAAGCAGGACCTGATGATGATGAATGAAGAAATCAGACAGAAGAGAGGACACTTGAGATGATCAGGAAGAGTTAGTGTCTAAAGGACAATAAAAAGTAGTTTTCTATATAAAACTGTGGATATTTGGAACGGACTAAATGATCAAGTTGTTGCAGCAACCAATGGAGATATGGAAACAGGACTCTATGAGCAAACCATAAATAATACAACTAAATACAATACACACACACACCATCCAAACAATTGGCAACAAATACGTACACACTTACACAGTTTCATGGCATTTCCATGATTCTCAATTCCCTCTCTCTCACTTGAATCTCTTCCTTTCCTGTCCTTCTCCCCCCATTAGGAAGCAGTTTCTTTGCTTAGAAACGTCTTTATTCTATAAGGACACTTGGTTGTCCAGAGGGTAGTCAGATTTTGCAAGTGACTACTACACAGTGGGATGCTATTGTAGCACCCTATTATGTTGCAAAGTTATTTCAGTCACTTAGACACGCTAAATATGGCAGCAGAAGGTAGCAATGTGTTTATTGTCCAACTGCCCATCATAACTTCGTGTTAATGGGGCCTCACTTACCTACACACTCAGTCAGCTGTGTTCATAGTGCCTCACTCACTTACACACTCAGCTTGCCTGTCAAGAATGGTTATTATACTGTTTCATCCATGGGCTGTGGAACCCAACCATATAAGGTCAAAATTATGAATGAGTGCCTAGAATGGCGAGTGGGGAATCCCTTCATGACTAGCACACTAGCCATATCAAAAGGACACAAAGCATTTTGATTCATACTTATAATACTGGTTGGAAAGTGTGCTGTAAGCCTAAAACAAAACAAATATAAAAACTGATTGTGTGCTTGATGAACCTGACTAGCAGTTGCAACATTCATGATGCAATAATCAAACAGATAATCACCCTTAGAAATTGGACAAACTGTTCTCAAAACCAACAACAGTTGGAAAAGTCTGTGCCTGACATCACAATGCCTGTAAGGAATAAGAATTTTGTATATAACCTCCAGTGCTCATGTGCCTATGTACAAGATAATTTCATCTTAAACATAGGCATTTATTCCCTTAAAAAAAAAGAGCCTATTGGTATTTTTCCTTTTACATTATGGGTAGGAAGCTTTTATCCTGTCACAGGCCATAAAAAAATAAAAATAAAATATATATTTTTCATATTTTTATCTCATCTTTAATGTGATAATATATATTACTAATTTACTATGTGCATTAAAAATGATGATGTTTTCACATTCTGAGTTCATTGATAATTGATTTCAATTAAGTGACATGTAGCCCAGTACATAATATGGATATATTATATATCATTCATTCCTGACCCTTATAGTTTTATGACATTTAATTTCTGAACAGCATTGTGGGGGTGATCAAATGTCCCTGTAGGCCTTATATGGCCCAGAAGCCGGAGGTTCCCCCACCTATTTTTTATATTATATTGTAGATCATTTGGCTGGTGAAATCTTCCTGTTTGTATGTTTGATAAAAGTTGAGAAAGTGTATCTGGATAATCAACAGATTTCAGAATATTATCAGTGTACATGTTTCTCTTCACTTACATGGTATTCATTGATATTCTGTATTGGTCCCAATACATATTACACTAAAAGACTAAAAAGACAAAATCCATTCCATAAAGTCAGCATCAAACTTTGTGAACATTTCCTCATTGTTAATGGAGGCTGGCAATGAGGTATTGCTGTCACTTCTTTAACTTTTTCAACTTGAGCTGCCAATATACAAACTTTTAATATCTTCACCATTCTGATCAAAAGTATTTCCTTTGCCATCTTCCAGCAAACTGAAATAAAAGAAAGCTTTAATAGTTCAGATTACTTTTTTCTTTATAGATAATGTACTGAATTATTTGTCTGTGAATATATTATGTATGTGGCCATCTGCACTATCTATGTCTAAAGGCCCATCCACACTGGGACTAGGCAGATGGTGGGTCATGTGACTTTTCCGTCTCAACTTCCATATATGGTATAGTAGGCGGAGCTACATGGCTAGCAAAGCAGTCTTGAGTGAAAGGCATTTCTAGTGGTGGGTGATGTGCAGAACACTGAAGCAAGAGTTTAGCATGGATCTGCTCTTGTGGATATGGAATGTTCAATAATGGTGAACAAATTATATAGTGAAATGACTGGCATTCTGATATAGTTTTCAAAGCCTAGGGCATTCCTTTTCAAGTTTGGAGAATTGCAGCATCCATACATATCCACTCAATGATAGTACAGAGGAGACAGAAAATGTGCCGTTCCTGTCTTGTGTATGGACGCTCACCCCCTTACCCCCATTATCAGTCCACCTGCCTCCCAAAATGCCCAGTCCTAGTGTGAACATGCCTCAAGTTTCAGAGGTGTCGTCCAAAAGATAAGGCCTTTCCAATGGTGGCCAGAGCCTAAGAGTGTGAATGGTGTGTTTGCAACACTCTGGGCTACCATGCATGGGGCTGCTGGCTCAGTAAATAGATAAATACATAATACTACAGAGGAAACTGTGTTACTGAACTTCTCCCTTTTTGAACAAATTGGTTGCTGAACAAAATTTCAAGTTCAAAATCGCTTCACTTGTCGTACCATAATTTGGTTGCTAAACAATCCATGGGAAATAGATTAATCCATACTGTCATGTACCCCAGGGATGTGTTTGAGAGAGTGACTTGACAGATATCCAGTGCTCCCTGCAGCACATATCCTGTATCAAACACTTCTGTGCACCTCTCAGCTGGAATAAAAGATGGATCATCATTGCTATAGTAACGATGTCTAACTGACAGCAAGATGGCATACACTGATCCTCCTGATGATGCTCACTAGCTGTTCTGAAATAGGTGAGGGGCCTCTGTGGTGTGATCTATGACAAAAATGATGGCCCAAACAAACATCTCATACAATCTCGTGATTGCCATAACAGAAAAAGCATCTTGGAAATAAAAAATGTGTTCCACATTTTGAATGAATAAGTAATTACAATTAAACTTACCATGTTTCCGCATTGGTTAAATGGAATATCTAAGGCTTTAGCTACTAGTGATTTGAGCTTACCATGCCAGTACTTCATCAGTAGACATATCTAGATATTTTGAAGATTTTGTTTCTTCAAGTGAAAGCTGCAACACTCCATACTTTTTACTGCCCTCAATTCTTGTATTTGACATTGAAATCTGAAATGTAAAGTGACTAAATCACCTCATAATGTAAGTGAATTTGCTCAATACTTGAACTGAGCAATATTTTCAACAATATCAAGATTATGAAATTTCAGAAGAACCAAGCAAATAAGAATTTTGCCCACAAACAACACTAGCTCTTATAGTTTATTTCCTTTACATTGTTTTCTCCTAGTAGAGTAAATAATTGCATGTATATTCATAAAATTAGGAACTTGAATCCTTTGGTAATACTTTGTGGAGTTATATCTAAAATGCAGCGATTTATTTACCTTAGCTCCGGCTTCCATCTGAATGCCAGTCTTACAGTTCCTGATAGATGTAGTAGAAATACTGGCAACAGCACCATCTCTAAAATCCATCCCACCAACAGAACAGTTCTGGACAGATACCTGGTTAACACAATACTGTGTGTTCCCCAGCCCAAGCAAACCCCATTTTCCACCTGGAAAGAGTATGCAAAAAGCAATATTTTCTCAATACATAAAAAAAAGATAACAGAAAATGAATGATAATCACAATAAACAAGTTGAAGAATCTAAAATAAAATGTATTTAAAGCAAAAGATCATTGCTATGTTCTGGGTAGCTTCAGAATAAAAAAAAAAAACAGGACTACAGTAAATAAATCAAAGCTGCAGGAGATATAGATCTTGAAGAAACAAGAAAAAAACAAGATTGATCTAATAATGCATGAAATTATGAATCCAGCTTAGGAATGGAGTCTTTTTTATATTTTTTTTATAGTTTTTTCTACATCTGGTCTGATCAGACGTTGAAAACAAAATTTATAAAGGATTAAACTTTTCAAAAGTTAAACAAGTTTGCCAATCTTGAGATTGTTTTTCTTCATGCCACTCTCAACACTCAATCTGGAAACAAAACTAAGAGATAAGCTATTGTGTGAAGCCTAAAACAGTCCTGCATGTGATACCAATAGGTTGACATGCATTACATTCATTGTTTCATCTGAGACAAGACAAAAATACTGATTTGTCTGCATGTTTCAACATTCAATGCAAATATTTATGGAGCTACAGAGACTAATGAAATTATAGAAAGCATGAAAAACTACATTGGTGAGTATAAAATTTGTGTTGATATTGTTAACTCATGAACACTGGGAACCTCAATGCTTTACTACCATTTGTAGATAACTCTTCCCTTTCTACAGTAATGAATATAAATTATGATTTTCTTGCATATAATAGACTTTAAGTAATAAACACTAAAACCGTTACCTGTAATTGTAACTTTCTCCATGGTTGTTAATCCACTATGCTGAACAATCCCAATCTGGCCAGGGGCTGGCTTGAAGGTGATGTTCTGAATATGGAAGTTACCTGTGATGTCCATTAAAACATCACCATTCTTACTGTTGCCTTCCACCACTATGCCTTCTCCAAGTCCTGAAACAGCAAATCAGTATGATACTACTGAACCTAATGAACTCTAGAATATGCATCTACTACTGTAAAAGAGTGTGGTGTATCAATAAGGTTCCAGTTGAAAATAGCTTACCAAGTAATGCTCCACCTTTTGCAAACAAGTATCCCAATTGACTCAGTGTGTACTGTCCTGGAAGTAATATGACGACATCTCCCTCCTGTGCTTCATTAATAGCACTCTGAAGAGAGGAATGTGTCTGGCAGAGATCTTCTTTTGTAACCTGAAGGAAAAAAAAAAATTATAATGACAGAAATATAAACTAGTGTATGTTGTCAAGTTTTGCTGTCGAACAACAGTGGACAGTAAATAATCATCTGATGACTGATAATTTCTTTGACAGTTTATAATAAAAGCTACTAATGTTTGAAAAGTTTTTCTGTGATTTCCCACCTGAGGTAAGGATTCTATGAAACCAGGCAACATGGTTAAGTGGTCCATCATTTGCACAGCAGGAAGGGCATTTGCTACCACCTTCACTTTTGCATGAGGCCCTTTTGTGTCTATTTCCTCTTCTTGTGATGCGTAAACTGAAATCTCCCTGAAATATGAAGGAATACTATGTGTGGGCATGTTCTTGCATTAACACATTAACCACGATATGGCAACACTCCCCGTAAAGAAAAAACAGCTCTTGGTACACATGTGGACTAAGATGCGGGTAATGTGTTAAATAGTATTACTAAATTTGTATTGCCCTATATGTTAAAGAACTCAAGAATTGGTCACACATTTCATAACCATGTTGGGAGAATACTACCATATAAATCCTTGCATACTATATACTATGACTTCAGACAGACCCAAGATGACTGAAAATTCTTTTCTCTATAATGAGACAAGATCCTATCTGGTTTTGGAGTGTGTTTTAGGTTAGCATACAAATTAGCATACCTGTATTCAATCTAAACTATTCCTCATTAATTTTCTCCACATTCCTTTCCTTGTGAAAAAGAAAGATTAATACTGATAGGAATTCTAGGACTTTTAACTTTTACATTTGCTTAAGCTGTACTAAATCATACCTTAAAATAGGATCTTTCATCATGTCAAACTGTGTTTTGAATTTTTCCAGTTGCTTGTGCAGCCTGAAGAGCTCAGCAACATCTTTCTGAAGCATCTCAAAATCTGCACCTTGTTCTTCATTTCTGGATTCAATATGCTGGATTTTTTTCTGGGCATGATCAGCTTTTCTGATAATGGCTTTAAGACCAGCAGCTACAGCTGTTGGGATGCGACCTGCTTGGATGTCTTGATATCTGAAAGTGTTTTATGTTATTGCATGTAATGGATCATACACAAGCACTACAAGTATTCCTATCACCGTTTGAAATAGATTTTTCATCTGTCATTTGTTTGTTTAGTTTGAGTCTTCTACTAACTCTCATATCAATTACTAGTTAGGTAAAAATTAACCTGATTTTTCAATGAGGAACACACTGACCACTTACAGCTTGAGGCGAGAAGTAATGAGGGATTCATCAAAATGAATGTTTTCCTCCTCTAGATCCCAGGGTTGCCATATGTGTTCATAAAAGAATCTGAGAGTAAGAACAAAATTCATTCAATGTATTATAATGCTCTGAATCACTAAATATCTAAGTTCTTTTATAACTTTAAAAAATCTTACTAATATTTCAAATATTCCCTTGTAAGTGTAAACAGGGATATCAGGGTTATGATATTACCAAACACAAACTGAACCAGTAATGGTACCTACTTTAACTGACAAATGACTTCTGCAGTGCTAACCATATCTAAAGCCAAATTTTCTTGATCTGCAAGCACAGACAGCTCCATCAATGGCACCCGGACCTATGTTAAATAAAGGAAAAACTAACAAATAAAATAATCAGATAAGTAAAACAAAAAATAATATAAAAACAGGATGCCAGGATGTAACATGAAACATATCACTCCATTCTGCATTAGGAAATATTTCTACTGCAAGTTTCAATAATGGTTTAACTTCAAATGCCTCAGAAAAAAGAATAATAACAAAAATTTTAAAGAGAGAGAGAGAGAGAGAAAAAAAAAAAAAAAAAAAAAAAAAAATTGATATTTAACATTTAGAAGCTTGACAGTATTAATATAAACTACTCACCGTCTTGTTCTTCCCCTCATTAATCACCTGTAAGTCCTCCTTCAGTGCTATATTACCAACTACAGGCATCAGTATCTTCACTTCAGCTATGAGGTTCTCCTGACTAACATCAATTACCTGTATAGGCAAAAATGATTGAAATAGTCTTATACAAAATGCTCGATCTTGTTGAATATTTTCATAAAAAACTATACATGTACAGATAGTATGTACAATCATTCTGCAAGTACAATTTTATCAGCTTTTTACATGAATGGAAAACTGGTGTACTTTATCTTCTACATTAAGATATTGTAAACTTTAGAAGCAGATATTCAGAGCTACATTGGTATAAACCTATAATTCTTTTAGTGCACGCCTGCTTGTGATTGGACAAAACAAAAACATATCAAATAAGGACAAGGCTCTGTGTCTTACATCTACATATACACAAGTCTCCTGCTTCAGTTTGAACACAGAATCTAGACGATTCGATGGCACAGTCCACACAGCTTTCCAGCCAGCTGGTTCAATTTTCTTTTCCACATACTGAACCAGCTGTCTCTCCACATGTTCTGCTGCAACACCTGTAATGATGCAATACAGTTCATAAATAGCAGCTCAAAAGACCACAATAAAGGGACTAGAAATCTCAACAGTATTTATTTTATAGGCCTATTACACCAGATTGCCACACAACTGTGAGAATCTACAGCCCAACTGTCAAAACTATGAGAGTGATCCGGTAAAGTAAGAACAGCAGTAAAGGCTATAAGAATTGTGTGTCATGTCTTACCTAGTCAACTTTTTAGAGGAAACAACCTTTTTGTATGTATGTATGTATGTATGCACAATTAGAAGTCTTGTCTTGACTATCTTACTTTAATACGGATATGAACCTAAAATGCAGAAAATAAATACCCTGTAACATATAGTTTAGCTCAGCAACATGATCTTCAGGTTCCCACTGTGCCCTGATCACATCCGGCATGCACGGTGACTTGGTTCCTGAGGCAGGCAAATTGTTTCTGGTACTATCCTCAAGTGAATCGTTGATGTCTGCCATCAATTCCAGGTTGGGATACAAACGTTTACTTTTACCCTTCAAGCTGAAAGGAAAAGAAGCAGTAAAAAGCAGAAGAAAATATCATGCACACATAAGTACATTTTTGGGTTTATATATTTTTTGATGCTCTGATTGAGGATATATGTCTCCCCATTACATGTTTATTTTTCTATTTCTATAGTAGTTTTACAATATTTAATTGCAATTTAGGTAAAGTTTATTAGGCTTGATGATAAACAAGTTAATACAATAATTTGCAACATTTTTGACTAGATAAATGAACTAATATAGGAAAAACCCACTAATATGCATGAAGCACAGTCTAGGAATGATCTTACAACAGTATTTCGTTATGAGCTGAATGAGACAATTCAGGTGCAGCTCCCTCAGCACACTTTAGGGAGGATGACATTGCAGTACTTCAATACAAACAAACTATAGGATGCATGGAATCACATAGAGAAACTTACCATCTCTAGATCTGTTGGCTTCTCTGACAAAAGTTTACTGGGGCTCTACTTTGAAAACACCATTATCCTTGCACTGGATTAGGAACACATGACCTGATTATGCAAGTAGCAGGTGAAGTTGAAATAACATTTGCATTTTCAAACATGGGCTCGTAAATGTTTTGTTTGCTAAACTTGGCCATTCATCTTAAACTTTCTCAGGAAATGTGAAATTAGGTCTATTTAGTATCCCTGACCACCTAGACCAGAGTTTCTCAACATTTGATGGCCCATGGCCCCCGTACCGATTTGCTTAATATTCGTGGTCCCTTGCCCTTCGATAAAAAAATGAAGATTTCACCTTAATTGCACATTACAAGGTTCTGCATTCTAAATTGCAGTTTTTGAGGGTCCACTTGTGGCCCCCATCAAAGACCGATGGTCTTCCACTGTTGAGAAACAAATTTAATCCAAGCTCACCTAATATCAAAACTAACCAACTTAACTTAAACCTATTCTAAATTATTTTTGGCACAATACGTTTATTTTCAAAAGCATCAATATGAGTTAGTAATGACAAAGCATATGAAAAACCTTCATCATGGGGAGGCATACACTGGGGGTGCATTTCCTTGCCTACCCTATGGCACTATTCCTAGGGCTTATACCTTGTGAGTCTCCATGCAAGCTCTCTTCCCATACCAAGTAATTCCCAGCAAG
Source organism: Callinectes sapidus (assembly GCA_020233015.1). Lineage (NCBI taxonomy): Eukaryota > Metazoa > Arthropoda > Malacostraca > Decapoda > Portunidae > Callinectes > Callinectes sapidus. The sequence continues at coordinate 9,926,478 of CM035191.1, forward strand.
AGGCATCAACTTGCCGCAGCCATGAGTTCTGTGGGCGTCCCTTTGGCCTCCTCCATGCTGGGTTATCCAAGCTAACCAGGTAAGCTTAGATTCATTCATTAATTTTACTTCTGATCCCTTGACTGTGCAGATCAGGAATTGAAATACGTTCTTATTCTGCCGAAATATAAACAGCCGGTGTGGTACAATTAGTTATTTCCATAATACCCCCAAGTAACAATTTCTTACAAATCCAAAAGTTGTCCCCTGGTATCGCACCGAGTGACTAAGGTGTTTAGACTCCTTGTATCGTCCTGTGAGGATATACAAGGTGGGAAAGTTGATCTGTCCTCGTGAGAAAGGCACAGGTGGGGTGGGTTTCTAAAATGTTGCTGAGCCACACCCCTTTCGTGGCTGCCCTCCTCTTCTGAACCACCTCATGATTCATCTCATCTAACTACGAGTTATACCATAGAACAATTCAGTATCTGTTTGACGGAGACACGGTGCACTCACCTCATGCCTACGTTAAAGTTCAAGGAGGGACGCGAGAAATCACTCAAGATAATGTTTTGAATGTGACTCAAGTCCCGCTCCTGTTGCTTGCGTCATCACAACAGTCGCTGGGCTGCTCTCTCTCTAGGCGCGCGTAATTTGAACAAGAGAAGAGAGAACGGCTCCGACAACCAGAAGAAGAAAAGAAAATATTGGTGAGAGCATTCTTTGAAGAGGAAAATATAGAGAGAACTGTATGAGTATCATACCACTTTTGAATAAGGAGAAGAGAAGAATATAAATATATAAATGAATAAATCCAATCATGAAAACGCCCCTGCAAAACATTACCTGACAACAATCTCTAAACCACTTCTTTGCTAATTGAAAGGGACAAGAGCACCAGAAGAACCACAAGCTCCCTTTTGCATATACATAAGTGTCTTATTACTTTTCTGCGTCTTCACATCTTATTCGGACTGGGAATTATTTCACCCTAATAAAATTGCCGCAGTAGAGCCTTATCAACTACTCCAAATAGAATATAGAGAAAACCACTAAGATTTTAAAGTACATTTCCACGATTCTGTTGATAGCCAACAAAACTTCTGCATCATCAATACGAAAATGAATAAACAAATAAAAGAAAACTTTCTGTGGTCTAGTACTTCATTAATCATGTCGAGAGTCCGAAGCGCTTCACAGATAATAAACACCTGAGTGTTGTTACTTTCTGAAGAGTTGTTAGTTCTTCTATCTTCTTAATTCATCCACAGCCTGCACGACCTGGGATTAATGAAGATAGACAACGCCGTATTGATGACTGTAATTTTCCGGAAGTATTTTAGTTGACGAATATTAATCCAATGATTCAATCGGCGACATTGATGTTTTCCTATGTTATTTTAGTTGACGAATATTAATTTGATTCAATCGGCAACATTAATGTTGTTTATGTATATACATAGAGCAATAATACAGTATTTACGTAGTTTCATTCTTATTATTCTATATGACTTCGGTTTTTAGCCTATGGCTCAATTGACGATATGCTTTGCGCTTCCTTCTCCTGCGGTGTTTACATTACGTCACATAATGTAATAGAGGAACACGAGGCAGCAAGGAGGAAGGCGTCAGGCAAGGCAAGGGTAGTATTTGTTATCTGTTCCGTATTTCACCATCAGACTTTAGCCACCATGTTTCATTAGCTGAATCTTCTTATGGTATTATTATTTTTCCTTTTAATTTGTTTTTATTGTTGATTTATCAGGTAAGTGTGTCTTGATAATTGTTATGGGAAATGAAATCAGTAATGAGATTGTTAGTGCTGAGTCATCAGGAATCTTTAAAAGAAAATTAGACAAATTCATGGATGAGTATCATCTCGAATTAGGTAGTAGGATTACAACAGAAAGCGCCAGATCAGACGGTAGGACTATTGATTTAGAATCCTAGCCATGGATGGAGTATTCTGGGACGACTACTTGCTTCTGTGCTCACCCAGCCCATAAAATGAGTATCAGTCAGCTATGATTGGAATGTAAAGGCGGCGGAGAAAGGCTGGACACATTATTCAAACGCTGAGGCCGTGGGTGGGAGGCGCTGCCCTAAGCCGTATGTGTAGGCTCACAAGGCTTGCTATGTGCAGGCCTGTGCTGATGGTTTCGTGAGGTAGTAGGCTACTTTCCTTGTATCATATCAGTATTTACCAGTCCACTGGTCAAGGAGGCAGTTATTATCTCTTCTTTGTAAGAAGTAAATTCCTCACAACTTATGAGACAATTCTGTCGACTGTCAGTCAATCAACCTAGGAAGTTGGAAAGCACTTTTCATTAATTTTCACAATCACAATAATGAATGTATGGGTAAAATTATAATAACATAGCTGCCTGAGATACAAGCACGAAACAAATCATGTAGAACAGTCCGTGATTCTACGTAAACGTACAAAAATTGCGTGGGAAGTGAGTATTGTCTGTAATAGCACGTGACAGAAGTGTATTTTTTGGGGGGCGTTTTGTTAGGTTAAGTTAGCTTTATGTTTGGTTAGGTTAATGTTTAGCAGGGGGAGGGGAGTCGACTCCCGGCTATGATAGGTTGCTTTAGAAGAAAACGGAATATTAAATGATGGATGGTGGGAGGTGTGGCAAATGTGGACGTAATATGAATAATTACCACATTTATTGATATTTGTATGTATTTTAAAAAAAATTGTTTATTCATTTATTATTTTATTTCATTTACAGGAAAGAGAAAACCCAGTGATTGCAATGAAGACTCTCTGTGGCGGACAAACTGTACATGTGACTTTCTTTTCGATTGTGTGTGTGATAGTACGACTACGAGTGTTTTTTTTTTTTTTTCTTTTTTCTGTGATTGAATAAAAGAAACCCTATTTGTATACATAGCATCTTATTTGTGGTGTTTTAATCTTGGCTTCAGAAAAACTTCCTTGTTAATTTTTCCAAACTATGATAATCGTCTGAATAATAGCTTATAATAGTGTAAACTATCAAGTTAGGTGCCTATCACAAAGCCTAGGCATGCTTTATAGGCTGTAACTTATCAATATAGTAAGCTTGAGGGCGTGTTGCAACTTTCCTTACTTTATTATAACTTTCTTACTGTATACATCTTGAAATATCTAGGCTCATATTAACATAGATTCATAAGTACGTAAATTTTTCTCGGGCAAAATTTCAGTGTTAAAATTCATCTTAACCTATCGAATTGGTCTTGTACTTTAACCGTGATCTCATCAACAATAAATTTGAAGCTGCTGATGAGATAACGGTTAATTTGAAGCTGCTGATGAGATAACGGTTAAAATACAAGTAAAATTTGGGAAGGTTAAGATGGAAATTCACCAGAGAAAAAGTTACATACCTAAGAATCTGTTTATGTTAATCAGTCTCTAAATAATTGCTCATTTTCTTACTAGGCAATACTTCTTTTTATATGGTTTCACTAATAAGGTTTTTGTTCATTATATTTATCTCTTTATGGCATGGTGGTGATATGATGATGGTAGGGAGGTAATGATGGTGTATGGTGGTGGTGGTGATAATTTTTAGGCTATTGATTATGGTTATGATAATGGGAGTGTGGTAATGGTAGGGTGGTGTTGATGGTATGGTGGTGTAGTGGGGGTGATGGTGATAGCGTAAAAGTGATAGTGGTAGTGTGATGGTGGTTATGTGGTGATGCTGGTAGTGTGATTGTGATGGTTTGGTGTTGGTGTTGTAGATGGCGGTAGTCTGGTGTTGATAGTGTAGTGATGGTAGTGTGGTGATGATGGTGAGATTATGGTGATGGTGGTAGTGTGGTGGTGGTGAAAGTGTGATGGTTATGGTTTGGTATTGATGGTGGTAGTGTAATGGGCTATTTATGAAACTCGGCGGCCACCAGATGTCACTGAGCGGTAAGAGATAGCTGAGCAAAGCAAGATAGTAACTATCGTGATTTTTCTGTACTTAACCAAGCAGTTGTGTGGCATCGTATCATTATGTACAAGTGAAGTAATCTAATATCATTTTGTTTAACATCTGTCAATTCCATTTCACATTGTTCTTACGATTATGAATAAGATTAAACTAATATTGTGTTGTTCACCCGTTTAGCATAATCAATGTGCACTCTTCAGCTAGAAAAGTACTCGTTTGGAATGTATCAGTCTCTGTTTTGACGAATATCAAAGTGAGGCAAATCTTGCCACTTAAGATTCAGGAGACTGTCCCTAATGCAAGACCAGCAGCAAGGTGTGTTTACAAGTTGACGTTTCAAGCTGGAGGGCGGGAGGGCTCTGGGAACGCAGGATCACACGGGGTGTGTGGAAATGGGGATACTGAAGCATGATCTGTGGGAATGATGACAGCAGACAGCGCCGTGATGAGGTCCTCCTTGGATGAAATAAAGACAAATATGAGTCGTAACTGATCTCAGATGACTGACGGTCTCTGAGCTCGGATATCCCCTGTTGAACTTTTCAATATTATTAACATTAAATATCCGCCAAAAGAGAAGTTGATACTTAAAATCTATATTTATTTTTCATACTCTAATGTGAATAAAATTTCTAGAGAGGCCTGGAAGTGCTGATCTTGCATTTTCATTGTTTATAAACGCCAAAAAGGTAAGATGATAGAGTGCCAGATTGTCGACTTTGGCTTCGCATCTCAGGAAAATACATTGAGGAGAGAAATGTTTTCTCTCATGCTATATTTTTCTTGCGAAGCTTTTTCATTGCCCAACTCGAGCATGAAGTTATTTTGACACGTAACTGCTTTTATAACCGTAGGTAAATCACGGTAAGGATGAAGTAATTTTTGGCTCGGTTATCGCTTAACTTGTAGAGCCATCTGGTGGCTGAGCTTCATAAATAGCCCATTAATGATGATGTTGTGGTGGTGATGGTGATGTGACGATGATGATGATGATTATGATGATGATGTGATGGTGGTGGTGGTGGTGGTGATAGCGTGATGGTGATGATGGTGATGTAATGATGATGTTGTGGTGGTGATGGTGGTGGTGATGGTAGCGTGGTGGTGGTGGTGATAACGTGATGGTGATGATGGTGATGTGATGATGATGATGTTGTTATGGTAGTGGTAGTGGTGGTGGTGATGGTGGTGGTGGTGATGATGGTGGTGGTGGTGATAATGATCTTATTGTTGTTGTTGTTGTTGTTGTGGTGGTGGTGGTGGTGGTGGTAGTGATGATGTTGTTGTTGTTGTGGTGGTGGTGGTGGTGGTGGTTATAGCTTGATGGTGATGACGGTGATGTGATGATGGTGATGATGATGATGTTGTTGTTGTTGTTGTTGTTGTTGTTGTTGTTGTGGTGGTGGTGGTGGTGGTGGTGGTGATGATGATGTGATGATGATAATGAAGTTGTTGTTGTTGTTGTTGTTGTTGTTGTTGTTGTGGTGGTGGTGGAGGTGGTGGTGGTAGCGTGGTGGTGATGATGTTGATGTGATGATGATGATGATGATGATGATGATGGTGATGATGATGATTTTGTTGTTGTTGTTGTTGTTGTTGTTGTTGTGATGGTGGTGGTGGTGGTCTAGTGGTGATGGTGGTAATGGCGGTAGTGTAGTGGTAATGGTTTGGAAATGACGGTATGATGATGGATATAGTAGCGGTGATGATGGTGTTGGTGGACGATGATGGTGTCATAGATTGGTGATGATGTGGTGATGGTGTGAATGTGTTAGCAGTATAGTGATAGTACAAAACGATAATATGGTGATGTTTCTGATGTTACAATGGCAGTATAGGCTAGCTTAGTGTGGTTATGGTGAGTGATGTGATGACAATGACAAGAGAGTGATGTTAACATAGATCATATTACTAAAAAAGTACTATAGAAACATTAGTCAAGAGCGCAAGCTATTACAAAGACCATAATGATTTATGAAGATGGATAGGGAAGTTTTACTCGATAACCCCAGGAAACCATTGATAAGATGCAAGTATATCAAATCTAGGGTATCTTATAAATGTAATTAGTGGGAAAGGAAGTGCTAAGAACTGAAAAATGAACTGGTAAATCTAAGGGACAAATGATATTAGTGTTAAGTGTTGTGAGTAAACAGAAAAAAAAAGAAAAGAAAAAGACGAAAGTGAAGAGAACCTGTCATCTGGATGTGTACTCGACGATCGGCATGATTCCTTCTCTGCTCTTCACTAAGGTACAGTAAAGCGAAGTGTTTTGATGCACATGGTAACTTTTCCTCGTGTGTTACGTTTCTCGTGTTTTCAGAAAGGGAATGGTGGTGGAATTATACTGTTCATTTGAGGATATCTAATGTTTTAAGGAAATGAATGAGTTTTTTTTTTTCCGGAAGGCGTGGTTCAATATTATGTACTAGACTGTTTATGTTAGAAATAATTGCTTAGTGTTCGTACATTGGTGTTGGGTTTGAACCTGAAGTGAATAATTTAGCTGTTGAGTTGTTTTGTTCTGGCTGAAGACCGTCTTGTAGGAAGATAAGGGTTTGATTGACTTATTAATGTAACTTTTGTATTGCACCAAATGAGTAAAGAATAGTGTGGAAAAAAGAGGGGGTGAAAATAGACTTAACTCCGTGATAGAAAATGTACGCGGTTGTGAAGTCTTGATAGAAAATGAGTTTTGTAAGGGATACATTTCTAAAGTTAAGCATTTATCACATTCATGTATTTATTTATCTCTTTCTATCTTAGTTTACCATGATCCAAGAAAGATATCATATGGCAAGTTAGTTATAGAAAACGAATATTTTTTAAGGGAAGCATGCTTAGATTTGAGATGTGATATTCGCTGCATGGTATAATTTTTGACACGCACCTAATCACTCATTTATCTGTCTGTCTGTCAGCTCACTGTGACTAAAGAAACCTACCACATGACAAATCACTTTAAAACACCCATATATGAGGCACCACAACATTACCAGTGACTGGGAAAGGGGAATTACACAGGATACACACATATAACCAATCCTCATAACAGTTTCCCGACTGAACCAGCATCTTTCTCTCTTCCCTTCTCCCCCCCCCCTCTACAAGTCTCTCTCTCTCCCGCGCTGGCGAGGCTCAAAGGCGATGTTATGACGACTGAGATGCTGATGATAGACATTCATAGCCAGGGATGTTTTGATGAGCAGTGTTGATGGTGTTATTCACTCACTCACGGCGCGGTCACTCACCCTTCCTAGCGTCCTATTGGGGAGGGACGGCGGGAAAAGAAGCCAAGTGGAAGAGAGAGAGAGAGAGAGAGAGAGAGAGAGAGAGAGAGAGAGAGAGAGAGAGAGAGAGAGAGAGAGAGAGAGAGAAGGGACACGGGCGGGTGATCAGCTTGCATCAATCAATATGGCCCGGCAAGTTGCCTAGAGGGACGGAGAGGCAACTGGGGGGTAAAGGCGCGGTGAGGGGGGTAGTGCATTCTGTGGGGAGAGAGAGAGAGAGAGAGAGAGAGAGAGAGAGAGAGAGAGAGAGAGAGAGAGAGAGAGAGAGAGAG
>CM035191.1:9991246-10018433 GCA_020233015.1 Callinectes sapidus
CTCTGCTCTGCTTTCCTTTTTTTTTTTCGTCTCCAATTTCCTCCGATTTTAGCATTTCCATTCATTAATTTTGGCTTCCAGGATTGCATTTCCTTATAATCCACATCTGTCTTCCTTGTAAGTACTTAATTTTTTTACTCTTCTATCTATCTACGAGTATGTATCTATTTCTCACGTCTTGTTCCAGGAGGTCAATTCGCGCACGTTCCCGCCAGAAAAGCGTCTCGGTAACACTCAGGTGATCAGCTATTTACCTGGAAGCCCGCCCTCCCATCACGACGTAATGGCTTAAAACTCCAGGGTCACACAGACTATCAAGACGAATGCCGGTCAACTTGGCCCAACTACCAGCCCTTCCGACCACAGAAAAGGAGGAAGGGACACTCAGGAGGGAAAGTCGAGGCAAAGGGTGAAAGGGTGAAGGGAGGGAACGAAGAAAAGATCTGCTGTGTGTCTACCTGGGTGTGGGTTCAGTTGGAGGTCAGGAAGGTTGTGGGGGGTTGTGGTTGTGGTGGTGGTGGTGGTGGTGGTGGTGGTGGTGGTTCGACCTCGATTCAGTTTCCTTAGTGGGTGTTTTGCTTATCATGCGGGTCGTCGTCTTCTTTTATATGTTTATGCAGGTATTTCTTGCGTCTTACTCTCTCTCTCTCTCTCTCTCTCTCTCTCTCTCTCTCTCTCTCTCTCTCTCTCTCTCTCTCTCTCTCTGCGGGTCTTTCTTTACTTCTTCCACTTTTCTATGCAGGACTTTCTTTCCTTCTTTCCTTCTATATGCAGGTCTTCCTTTACTTTACTTAGTTCCTCCACCACGCAGCTCTTTCTTCCATTCTTTTTTTTTCTATTCAGGTTTGTCTTTTCTTTTTCTTGCTTTCCTTATTATGCAGAACCTTTCTTCATTTCCTTTTTTTCTAAAATGTTTTTCCTTTTCCTTTTCTTTTCTTTCTCTCTCAATGTAGACTCTTCTTTTTATCATCTATGCAGATTTTTTTTTGTACGTTTATGTATGTGAAAGAGTATGCGTGCTACAGTTCAGCAATGCGTTAGAAATACAACATGGCGTCTGCTGATATGACACTTTGGATTTATTTATTAATGCACCACTCTACCGACGCTTCTGAGGAGAATAGGATCGACCAGAGTTACCATTGCCATTTTTAGTAGTGAAATGTGAGACACACCATTACTGCACTACACTCATTCCCCAACTTGCCTCAGTAGGCTACATCCATATATAATCAGTCGGCATCGATAACCTGGTGTTTTGTCTCTGTTGTCTCTGCAGTGCCCCAACATTCCACCCACACGTAAGAAAACGGGGCATGTTACTCCAGTGGCCTTTATATTCCCCTTCGCTGGCCGGTCATTCGTGTGTCACTACACTACAGGACAACAGGCGATAAATACAATTAGCTTCATTTCTTGGGCCATTAGTGAGGGAAGAAAGGTAGTGGTGGCAGTGGCAGGCCTTGAATCACGCCGTCATAGAAAGATACGTTCAAAGTGATTGGTTTCTTAAGTGCACAAGCTTCGATTTATTTCCCTATCTACACATCTACTTATCTACATACATACATATTTACACGTATACTTACATATCTACGTAGCCACACACACACACACACACGCACACACACACACACACACACACACACACACACACACACACACACACACACACACACACACAGAAAGAGAGAGAGAGAGAGAGAGAGAGAGAGAGAGAGAGAGAGAGAGAGAGAACACTTATTGATTACCCACAGGAGCAATAAATTATAGAAAGAAACACACACACACACACACACACACACACACACACACACACACTCAAGCCATCATGTTTACTGAAGGAAGCCACGCAGCCGTCACCTCACTTTACCACACTTAAGCATGACCGCGTGACCTTTGGGACTCACTCATCACGCCCTTGCTCCTCTTTCTGACCGGCATACTGAGCGGCGGTGGTGGTCAGGACTTCATCAGGTAACGCTGGTGACCTTGTGCTAAAAGTGGCCCTGGTGATCAATGTAATTCTCGCCACCACACCAATCACGGCGGGACAGACATACAATTGGTGGAACGTAACAGAACTGCCCTTGATTAGTTACAGTGGCGGGTATAAATCTTCACCCTGACAGCTTATTCTCGTTGCGAATACAGGTACAGTCTTCTGTATCATTCAGGTAACCCTTCACATTTTTTTATCACTTGTACATTGTGGAATTTTTTACTATAACTCATAACGTAAAGGAGACCTCCTATCTGAAAGCTCGCCCGTTCGGGAGCCGTTACCCCGAGTGGAAGCCCTACTTACCCTCCGTCAATGGAGAGAATTCGAACCCATGTGCTTGAAGACCCCTCAGCCTACCACGGCAGCTCTCTTGTGGGTCACGTTAGATTTCAGAAACAGGAAGGATCTGGTTCTCAAGTACTGGTAGATGAATAGGATTGATTCAGGTAGATTAAGTTAGTGGTTTAGAATCAATAGGGAGATTTTAAAAAGGAGGGATCTGGTTCTCAAATACTGGTAGATGAATAGGATCGACTTGGTTAGGTTAGTGTTTTAGAATCAATAGAGAGATTTAAAAAGGAAGGATGTGGTACTCAAATATTGGTAGATGAATAGGATCGACTTGGTTAGGTTAATTCAGTGGTTCAGAATCAATAAGGAGTTTCAAAAAGTTTACATTGTTTATGGAAGGAGATAATGGGTAGAATGAGGGAAGGAGTTAAACAGGAATTGCTAAGTGTAAGTTTGATCGGTTCTTGTCGCTTCGCCTATGTTCTCACGTTCTCAAGTTATGGCAGGACAGTAAAGTGAAGTGAAGTGAAGTGTGTGTGTGTGTGTGTGTGTGTGTGTGTGTGTGTTCTGTGTGTGTGTGTGTGTGTGTGTGTGTGTGTGTGTGTGTGTGTGTGTGTGTGTGTGTTGTGTAGCATATATGAGGCAAATGACGTAAGGCAGGGAAATAAAATGCATTTGAAGGGAGGGGGTCGTGGGAACGGGTCCAGAGAGAGAGAGAGAGAGAGAGAGAGAGAGAGAGAGAGAGAGAGAGAGAGAGAGAGAGAGAGAGAGAGAGAGAGAGAGAGAGAGAGAGAGAGAACATGGACGAATAAAACCTATAATAAATGAATAAAATAGAATAATACTGTCAAAATAAAATGCGAATAAAAAAAAAATCCCACATTTTTTAACTATATTTTCCGATTTCCTTGACCTTTTTATGTATTTTTGTCAATTTCCTCTTTTTTCTATTTTCTATTTTTTTCATTATGATTATTTTTCTTATTGTCTTCCTCCATTGTCGGTTTTTACTTTCTATAACCTTAGAAAAAGCGCTCACACACGCACACACACACACACACACACACACACACACACACACACACACACACACACACACACACACACACACACACACATGTAAGTACGTATGTATGCATGAATTTTCACGTGCCTACACATCCATCACACATTCGAAACACACATAATTGCAGTGTGTGTGTGTGTGTGTGTGTGTGTGTGTGTGTGTGTGTGTGTGTGTGTGTGTGTGTGTGTGTGTGTGTGTGTGAGTGCGTGCGTGTGTCATTTCACCCTAATTTTGAGTGTGAAGGCCCCTTGGGTGTTTCACTTTCGTTTTCTACAGAGAGAGAGAGAGAGAGAGAGAGAGAGAGAGAGAGAGAGAGAGAGAGAGAGAGAGAGAGAGAGAGAGAGAGCGAGGAGAGAGAGAGAGAGAGAGAGAGAGAGAGAGAGAGAGAGAGAGAGAGAGAGAGAGAGAGAGAGAGAGAGAGAGAGAGAGAGAGAGAGAGATTAATTACAGATTCTCTAACAAAATAGCTTTCTTTGTATGATAATAATAGTAGTAGTAGTAGTAGTAGTAGTAGTAGTAGTAGTAGTAGTAGTAGTAGTAGTAGTAGTAGTAGTAGCAGTAGTAGTAGTTAGTACAGTGGTACCTCTTGATTCAAACTTAAATCGTTGTTTTTGGCTGTTCACAGGATGCAAAAAACATGAAAAACCTTAAAAAACAACCTTAAACACCCTATAAACACCTTTAAAGAACACACACACACACACACACACACACACACACACACACACACACACACACACATACACACACACACACACACACACACCAAAACTCTCACGAAAATCATCTACTCTATTGAGGAAAGCTTCACCAACCACCACCACGACCACCACCACCACCACCACCACCACCACCACCACCACCACCACAAAAGCCCATTGACTCAAACCTAATCGGGAGAGAAAGTTTTGCCCATTAGAAGACGTGGCTTTCCTGATAAATGGTAAGGTTATGGAGTACTGGAGGTGTGCGTGGTGTGTGTGCGTTTGTTTGCCTTCATGCCTCATTATTCTTCCTTCTTATCTTTGTTGTTTTTTTGTTTTTTAGTGTTGCCGTGTTTCTTTCATTTTTTCTTGTTTTTTTTCTGTTTTTCCTTCATTCTTCTTTTTTTATTGTTCTTTTTTTTCTTATTTATTTGTTTTTTTTCCTTGGTTTCGGTCTTCTTTTATTGTTTTATATTTACTTTTCTTTTTTTTTCCTTTTATTTTCTTTTTCTCTTCTTTTCCTTTCCTCCTCTGATATTCTTATTCATTCTCTTTTTCATTTTTTTCTCTCTGACTTTCTTATTAGTTTGATTTTGGTCCTTACTTCATTTCCTTCCTCATACTTACCTCCTTTTGTAATTATTTCTTCCTTTTTATTGATATTTCTCTTTTTTATTTCTTTTTCGCTTCTTCTTTCCTTTATTTATTTCTTCCTTTCGTCTTTCACTCAGGTTCTCCCTTCTTTTTCTCCCTTTGCTTGGTTCTCTCCTTCTTTTCATACTTATTTACTTCTCTTTCCTGAATTTCCGGTCCTTTTCCTCCACTCTTTACTTTTTCTCCGCTTTTTTTCCCTTTTACTTCCTTTCCTTCGTTCCCAAAATACCTGGAGGTAATGTACGGTTTTCATCTTTTTGCTCGCCTTCCCTTTCATCTTTTTTTGTTCGCTCCCTTCCCTCTTTTTGTGCTTGCGTGAATCTCTCTCTCTCTCTCTCTCTCTCTCTCTCTCTCTCTCTCTCTCTCTCTCTCTCTCTCTCTCTCTCTCCCATGGCCACACACCTTAGAATCGCCAAATCACCTTGTTTTCTGTTATTTTGAGAGAATTCACACCTGCAATGATTGAGTATGAAGTGTGAAGCGTGTAGCGTGTTCGAAGTCCATTTTCATCAATATTCCGGTCTCTTGTCTCAGATATTTTAGACTCCTTTATGGATGATGATAATGAGCGGTATGTTTCGTTCAAAGACTGTCACACAGATTAATGGCTTCTTGTAGCTTTCGTAATGTTCCTGGGTACTTCTGACAGGTTGTTGTGAAAGTTACTGTAGTTTTCGAGGGTCTTTGCATAATTCCGGTGTCAGTTTAATAAGAATTCTGCTCCGTTAAGAAGAAAACATCCATGAACACTAATATAATTATCTTTTTAGACAGAAAATAATACGATGGAGTTCTTAAGTTTTTGGTGACAATTTGAAAAGGATTCTTAATAGTTAGTAGAAATATTAGTCAAACTTTTTTTTTTCGAATCTCTGTATCCTTCATTATCCTCGTGAAAGATCAAGTGTTTAAGTCAAGGAGTCTTAGACCTGTATTCTTAAACACTTTGTTCTCTCACCACAATATTTCATTATCACAGACACGACTAACCGCCATTTCAGAGAGTTTCTCCTTATAATTAACCAGAAATATTGCCAATCCATCACCAAAACCATAGAAATACCCTTAAAAACATGACTATCTTCGACCAGAGCCTTTGAGATATTGAGATGGTGAGAGAGCCAAGTGTTTAAGAATACAGACATTAGTTTTGGAATGTGTGCTGTGTCACTCTCTCAACGGCTAATGGCGCAGCGCTGATAAGGGATGCCACCAGTGCCTGTCTCGCCTCGCTGCGCATTCATGCATCTCGATTCTATTTCGCGCGTTCGCATCTTTCGTTTCATCAGATTCCATGTACTCGCTTATCTGCAGATCAACGCGCATCGTCATCAGTCACACTCGCGCGCGCCGGCACACACACACACACACACACACACACACACACACACACACACACACACACACACACACACTCAAGCCATCATGTTTACTGAAGGAAGCCACGCAGCCGTCACCTCACTTTACCACACTTAAGCATGACCGCGTGACCTTTGGGACTCATCACGCCCTTGCTCCTCTTTCTGACCGGCATACTGAGCGGCGGTGGTGGTCAGGACTTCATCAGGTAACGCTGGTGACCTTGTGCTAAAAGTGGCCCTGGTGATCAATGTAATTCTCGCCACCACACCAATCACGGCGGGACAGAAATACAATTGGTGGAACGTAACAGAACTGCCCTTGATTAGTTACAGTGGCGGGTATAAATCTTCACCCTGACAGCTTGTTCTCGTGGCGGATACAGGTGCAATCTTCTGTACCACTGAGGTAACCTTTCACGACAATCTTTTTATCATTTGAACTTTGTGGAATTTTTTACTATAACTTATAGCGTAAAGGAGACCTCCTATCTGAAAGCTCACCCGTTCGGGAACCGTTACCCCGAGTGGAAGCCCTACCTATCCTCAGACAATGGTGAGAATTCGATCCCATGTGTTTGAAGACCCGTCAGCCTCCCAAAGCGCGCGTTTCCACTGTACCGCGGCAGCTCTCTTGCGGGTCACGTTAGATTTCAGAAACAGGAAGAATCTGGTTCTCAAGTACTGGTAGATGAATAGGATTGATTCAGGTAGATTAAGTTAGTGGTTTAGAATCAATAGGGAGATTTTAAAAAGGAGGGATCTGGTTCATAAATACTGGTAGATTAATAGAATTGACTTTGTTAGGTTAGCTTAGAGATTCAAAATCAATAAAGAGTTTCAAAAAAGAATGATCTGGTTCTCAAATACTGGTAGATGAATAGGATTGACTTGGTTAGCTTAGTGGTTTAGATTCAATAGAGAGATTTAAAAAGGAAGGATCTGGTACTCAAATATTGGTAGATGAATTAAGATCGACTTGGTTAGGTTAATTCAGTGGTTCAGAATCAATAAGGAGTTTGAAAAAGTTTACATTGTTTATGGAAGGAGATAATGGGTAGAAATAGTGAAGGAGTTAAACAGGAATTGCTAAGTGTAAGTTTGATCGGTTCTTGTCGCTTCGCCTATGTTCTCACGTTCTCAAGTTATGGCAGGACAGTAAAGTGAAGTGAAGTGAAGTGTGTGTGTGTGTGTGTGTGTGTGTGTGTGTGTCTTCGTGCGCGCGTTAGAGTTTGTGAATGTGTGCGTGCGTTAGTATGTGATTTATGTTCGCCGTGGGAGTAACAATCGACTCCTTTGCTAAGGAAATACGGTGAAAATTATTGTACACTGTTTCCGTAATGGGGAAATAGCACACACACACACACACACACACACACACACACACACACACACACACACACACACACACACACACACACACACACACACACACACACACACTGCAGCATCTGAGTAGGGGTTGGGAGGACATAAGTAATTAGTGAGCCGTGTCTGATTGGTAAGAATGCTGCTGGAATTAGCGAGAAATGGTGTCAGGGGAGCCTCTAGGTGGCACCCCGACCCAGGCACCTGTAGCTACTGTAGGACGTCACCACACCTTCAGTACAGGCCTCCTAGATACACTTAATATCCCACCTAGTGATATCTTAGCTACCATTCTCCTACCTATCATTACCCTGCCTAGTATCATCATTGACAAGCCTTAGTGTTATCTTGCCTAGTATTAACCTATCTGTTACCCTGCGTCCTTAACCAGCTTTAATGTTGTTGTTGTCTGTCTAGTACTTACTCGTATCTCTCTATTATCTTGTATCCTTGACCATCATTAGTGTTATTCTGTCTGTTATTGTTATCCTGTCTTGTAGTTATTATTAGCTGTATTATCCTGCATCCTTGACATACTTTAGTGTTTTTCTGCCTATTATTGCTATCCTGTCTAATACTTATCTATCTATTATCCTGCACCTTTAACCAGCTATAGTGTTATCCTGCCTATTATTGTTATCCTGTCTAGTACTTATCTCTCTATTATCCTGCACCCATATTAACAGAGATTCTTAGATATGTAACTTCTCAGACCAATATCTAGTCTTAGAGTCCATCCTAACCTCCCGAAATTGGTGTTGTACCTTAGCCATTATCTCATCAACAGCTTCAAAATGTACTGCTGATCAGATAATGGCTAAAGTGCAACACCATTTTCGGGAGTTTAAGATGGATTTTAAGACTAAACATTCGTTTAATAAAAAAAGTGACATACTTAAGAGTCTCTGTTAATACGAGCCCAACGTCTTTAACCAGCTTTACTGTTATTCTGCATGGTATTATCTTGCCTCTTTGGTTAGTCTTTCCTTGTCTCATTATTCCCAGAGCAGCACTAAGAGCAACTCAGTGTATACTTCTTGTTGTCGAAGTTTAAAGTTGGACATTTCTCTCTTTATTCATCGTTTGTTTATGATTTATTTATATATTTGCATGGCAAGGAGGCTGATCAAGAGAGAGAGAGAGAGAGAGAGAGAGAGAGAGAGAGAGAGAGAGAGAGAGAGAGAGAGAGAGAGAGAGAGAGAGAGAGAGAGACAAAACGGGTTATATAGGCAAAGAAGTAAAGGAATGCCTTCCCGGTGGATTTATTATATATATATTTATACGATATATATATAGATATAGATATAGTTATATATTGATAGTATAATATATTTATATATATATATATATATATATATATATATTTCATTAATCAAAGTTTGATATTTAGGATGCCATCGATATACCAGACTTGTCGCAAAACTGACAAAAATATGATGTATTTTTATGTTATTTGTATTCTTAATATATTTATTTGTTATCGTTATTTGAGTTTCTTGAGTATTGCTGATATTATGATATGTGTTCTGCTGTGTTGTCATCACATTACAAGAAAGGGAGACAAAACACGAAGGAAACTAAAGGGCAAATGGTGTGCGTGTGTGTGTGTGTGTGTGTGTGTGTGTGTGTGTGTGTGTGTGTGTGTGTGTGTGTGTGTGTGTGTGTGTGGCGCCAAGGAGTTTGATGAGTTTACACAGCACCATTGACAGCCCTCACTCACTCACTCACTCACTCACTCACTCACACTCTGACGCGTCTGTAATGCTATGAAGATGATGGAATGTTGCAGGCCAGTGTATAGTGCTTGCTGGTGCTTGACAAATTAACCACAGTAATAATAATAATAGTAATAATAACAGCAACATAGACAACAACGAATATTACTGCTGCTGCTACTATACTGTTACTACTGCTGAAATTATTATTTTTCCTGCTCCTCTTTCTCTTTTTTTTTCTTGGCTTTCTTTTTCTTTCCCTCAGCTTTAGACAGATTACTGCAGGCAAATGTGAATATTGAGTCGGGAAAAAAATCAAGATTGGTCTTGTCTAATGATTCAGCTATTAATGAAAAGAAAAT
Source organism: Callinectes sapidus (assembly GCA_020233015.1). Lineage (NCBI taxonomy): Eukaryota > Metazoa > Arthropoda > Malacostraca > Decapoda > Portunidae > Callinectes > Callinectes sapidus. The sequence goes on from CM035191.1 coordinate 10,000,770, forward strand.
TAAGTATATACTATAAAGTCGTTCAGTTTTTGTTAGCTTTGATTCAATAGTATTGAGAGGGAGTTAGTTAAAAAGAGTTTCTGATACAAAATTTTTAGGTGTCACTATTAATGAAAATTTGGATTGGAAAAATCATATATGGTCTGTTTGCCGAAATCTATCAAAGACATGTGGGGTTATAATTATAAAAGATTAGACGCAACACTACTACTGAAGCATTAAGTAATATTTTTCATTTAATTTGCTATCCATATTTCACATATTTTGTTGCTGCCTGGGATGTTCTTGCCCGACATGTTCGAGAAACGTTTACATATCTCAAAAGAAACCTATCAGAACAAAGTGCTTCAAAGCTTTCTATGATTTAGCTGATTTATTGAGTTAGGTCTTCCGAAATTTGATCTAGGAAGTATTTTTCTTAGTTAATTTATATAATGACAAATAACATTTATGATGTAAACACCGTGTATATACAGTCTCTCACCGTATTTAAGGCACGAGAGGAAAAGATATTGATTTGGTTTCTCCACAACCTCGTACATCATCATATCATTCTTCCAGATACTGTGTTGGGCCGCAATGCTGGAATAGATTGCCTGATGAGATATAATCCATTGCTAATTCTAATACATTCAAGATTAAAGTGAAAACTACTTACGTAGTTTGCAATGTTAAAAATATTATCAATAACTCATTACTAATAAGCTTAGATTAGATGTAATCGATGTTATGTCTTCAGTTCATGTTTATAAGGAATGCCAGGATATCATTTAAAGTATTTTGATTAAGATTATTCTATTACCAAAGTGTGTTGCCCCTCTCAATATAAATTTGTATATGTTCATTATTTCTGTCCGCTACGGAGGAGGTATCTCACTGGACTAAAGCCAGAGAATATTTATGCATGTACTCGTAGTTGTACATTTGAAGCCTTATGTTATCTTTTGGCAATAAATTAATTCAATCAATCAGTCAAACAGTCAGTCAATCAATCAATCAATCCTTCTTCTTATCCTCCTCCTCACTACTACTACTACTACTACTACTACTACTACTACTACTACTACTACTACTACTACTACTACTACTACTACTACTACTATTAGTAGTAGTAGTAGAAGTATACAGTAAACCTACAACAGTTACATCAGAAGTCTGCTAGAAAGTCATTGGCTTGAAACATTTACTGTTAAGAACAGAGAACACTGAATGACTTATTACTGCACTCCGTGAAATGCAGAGAGAGAGAGAGAGAGAGAAAGAGAGAGAGAGAGAGAGAGAGAGAGAGAGAGAGAGAGAGAGAGAGAGAGAGAGAGAGAGAGAGAGAGAGAGAGAGAGAGAGAGATCATACCTGAACATAACAATCCCTATTTCTATTTGTACAGTGGAACATCTTATGACAATTTTACTGGAATATGTTTGCATTGAAAGATAAAACTTGCTAGGAATTTCAGTGAAGTAAGTCATAAGGCAAGTGGAGTAGGCTGGAATGTAGTAAAATTGTGTTATTGATGTATTCCAGTAATTTTAATCTATATAAATGATATATGTGTCAAATACGGAAGGTTGGATTGTAGTGAAGGTTCGATGAGTGAAATACTCTTGAAACTGAAGGCTATGAAAAAAAGTATATGCTACGAGGCACAGTAGTTTGGACAGTAGTAATGTTAGGTAGAAAATATACTCTCTGTGCTGGATACAGTGGAAATAATATTAGGTAAGTTATGCACTCTAGAAAATATATATGTGCCATACACAGAAGTTTGTGCTGTAGAAAGGTCAAATAGATGAAATACCCTAAAATTAGTAAAGTTCATTGATGATATGGATAAGAAAACTTCGACTATTGCAAGACTAGATACATCATACTCCCTTATAAATTATATACACGTGCTAGATTAGGTAGGTTGTAGTATAGTAATTCTAGAGTAATTATACAAGCTAAGATATTATGTCATTTAGAAACCAGCAATGAAATAAAAGAAAATCATATGCCAGAAGCGAAGTGTTTGTAGGTATAATGGAATGAAAATATAGATAAGGTTACACAATTACTTTTTTATATAAATTGTATAGTATGGTGTAGAAATTAACATGGAAACATCGATATAAGTCTGAACAGTGAAGTACCGAGAGCATGACAGAGCGACACAGGAGACACAATGGAAGAGATTTTAGAATAAGAAAGAGGTAAATGCAAGTATGACATATGCAGAATTTAAACCTTGATAGCACCAAGTACATTTTACTGATTGGAGGCTTTCATGCTGGGGGTGCGGAGTGGAAAATGGATAGAATCATTGCTGGGAAACTTTGTACATGAGTGAAGAGAGAAGTGACTGTGGTGAGCTGATAGTGAGTGATGAGAACGATGGATGTGAACACTGTGCTGCAAAATGATAGTGTTGTGAGAGGATGTGTCAAAAATTTTTATAAGCTTCCTGAAATATCATATGGAGTTTGTACTGTGGAAAAATAAGAAGCTCTGTTGTTTGTGTGCATGATATGACAAGATACACTGTTCAATTTCTGTCTTATATGGAAAGATCAACTGGTGAATGTGTATTTGATGTTAAAAAAATATATACTGTTAAATATGTGTAATCACTCATTTAAGAAGTGTCATGTCATTAACTATTAAAATATTATTGTTTTTACATATTTTCGTCATTGTTCCTTAACCCTTTCAGTAGTGAGACGCATTTTCATATTTATTCTGCATATTATTTGTTGATTTTATACGGCTTGAGAAACTCAGGGTGGGGCGATTAAAGTAGTACGCTGGTCTTCTAACCACCATAAACTCTTGTTAATGTCAATAAAATCATATAATTACATCCAAAACTAATGGTAAAAATGCGTCACAGTACTAAAGGTGTTGATATCATTCATAAGTGATGCATTGAAACACATTTTCTGTATGTTACATTCTTATCATAATAATTTCATATCGTTCAAAGGTATAACAAAGAAAATACGACTCATTATAGATTCCTTGATATTCTAAGGTCCTCATCACAACCCTTTCGTGCGTGCAAAAGTGACGCAAATAAACAGCCTATTATAGCTTATCTAATGTCCCAGTTCCTTCCTACTGCTCTAAAGTAACGGCTTTTTTCTCTTCTGTATACTCATCACAGTCTCTTCATATTGTGAGTGGAAAAGTGACGCAAAGTAATCGTAGAATAAAATAGCGCCCCTCGTCCTCTCGGTGAAGATGCGAGGCGAGGAAAGGCTTCAGGAAAGGGTGGTATATTAGTGTATATTTTGAAGCATGCAGGAGTGGAGGCTCTCAGTACATTCCCAGTGCCTACATGGGGAGTGCAGAGAAAATACAGAATATAATATAGCCTTATCCTTCACTTCCTTACACGAGAGAGAGAGAGAGAGAGAGAGAGAGAGAGAGAGAGAGAGAGAGAGAGAGAGAGAGAGAGAGTAATATGGAGTAGAGTAGTAGTAGTGCAGTATTACTTATCGGGTGAGACATGAAGGGAAGGTGCGAGAGTTTTATTTTTAGAGTTTACAAGTTCTGCTTATACGTGCAATGATGGGTAACTAACTCATTGCGAGAATAAGATGAAAGGAAGTCACAGTCACCTTTCACGCCCATTTGCTAAAATATTGTAGGCTGTAATACTGTAATAATTTGTCTTTGCAATATGTTTATGTCTTCTATTATCACCTCAGTTTCTTCTACTGTCACCTTAGTTTCTTCTTCTATCTCTTTAGTGCATATATTGCTGTCTAGTAGTCCTAGGTCATCTCATGAAGACCCCAAGCTCTTTTGTGGCCTATGTATCTATATAATTTTTTTTCCATGAGGTAAGATGAATGTAAGTCGCCTTTTACGCTTGTATGCTGAAATGTATTTAAATAGAAAGTGAAATAGAAGAAAAAAACATAATTTGGAGCCAGTCAACTGTCAGAGACATATGGTGAAACACTCATAGTTTCATTAAGAATACTCTTGGAAGGCCACAGAAAGGATTTCAGGTTCTCATGGATATTTTTCTCCAAGATGCAGACTCCTTGTTAATTCTTTACCAGAATCATGGAAATGATCTCGAAAAAAAATTTCTAGCTCTTTTGCAGCTGTCATAGAAGATGTGTGGTGTGTGTTTAGTTATTTTTATGGTAAAGATTATTTGTGTATTCCTAAGATGATATGAAAGATGTTTGTGGTGTGTGTGCTAGGAAATCACTATTTCTTTGTAACTCTTAGAATGTTTTGCGATGTGCGTTCAGAACAATCTTTTTATGCTGATGAATCATGATGTGCTTCTTTAACAGTCAAGGGGAACTAAGAATGTAACTATCTGCTCGCCTCTCAAAGCTTCCTGGAGAGTCATGAAAGAGTCATCTAGATAATGGTGAATATCCTTACACATTTTGGCGTCTTACCTTGACTTCTTTTCTTTCTAGGTTTGTCAAAGGTTCTGTACCATTAGAGGAAAGAGAAAGAAAAAATAAACATCCATGAAAAGCTCACTAATAATCCTTGTGGCCTTCAAAGAACTTGTGAACTCGACTTATCATCTTCGTAACCTTAGAAAGCAGTCTTAATGAGAACACCAGCTAGTTTGTAGGGCATTCATTATGTGCGCCAGAGAGCAACTTTCAAGGAAGGTTCGTGACGTGTATTCAGACCCACCTCTTGACCCTTCGACTGCAATACGCAACACTTCACAACCTTCAGAGCCTTCAGAGCACTGCGGGAAGCCTTTTCAAACACCTGCAAGAAAGGAGGAAGGATTTGAAAGGATAGGCTTTCCAGTGTCTAGTGAGTACGTTTAGAGATTATCGGAGAGGAATAACAAATATCTGAGGGGTTTGAGAGGAAGATATGGGGAACCTAATGTGTTTGAGTGAGTGTAGAGGAAATATAAATGTTTCATATTGGTTTGTGATTAAGATGTATGGTTGTTTCAATGTTTAGAGGTAATTGTGGAAAAAAAAGATGATCTTAACGGTTTGTAATAATTAGGATACATGGTGAATGTAATGCGTAAAAGTGAGTGTAGAGGAAAAACAAATGTTTTAGTGATTTGTGATTGAGATGGATGGTCAAGATAATGTGTAGAAGTAAGTGTGAAGTGTTGAGAAAGACTTCTACATTTAAAGATGAGTGTTGACAAAAACAAAATGTCTGTGGTGTGTGATTAATATGAATAGTTATTGTAGCGTTCGAAAGTAAGTGTAGAAGAAAATAAAAGTCTGTGATTTGTGATTGAGATGAATGGTTAGGATGATGTGAAGAGATGAGTGTGGAATAGAAAACCTCAAATATCTCAGTATGATTTGTGATCAAGTATTGAAATGGCGGATGTCGAGGACCGGTAGTGTCAATGACGCCGCAGAGATATGACGTAAATATGAATTGCTTGAGCGTGAATGCCAGAATTCAAGGTTCAGATGTAAAAGATACCAAGCGTTTAGTATTTATTGATCATGAAATAATTAGTGTTGTATCCACGGATGGAAAATGCAAATTTCAATAATGTGTTATCTAGTTCATAATGAATTAATTACTGGTTTATAATTTGTGCGGCAGGTGCCCGTCACTCAGGATACGCCTGACGCGTGCATACCTTGCTGGCCGGCGTTGTCCCTATCACACTCCTGTACATCACACTATATAATATTATACCCCAATACTAATATAACTACCCACTCATCTGTTACAGTATATGCATCAATTCTTAGTAACTCGATGTATACCTTATTGCTTTAGTGTATGCGCGTGTATTATCCGTCGCTGTATGCCTCACTTTATACGTCTGCACAGCGCATTAAGTGTTATTATTCCCAGATATCAAAACTAATACTCATTCATTTGTTCCAGTATATTCATCAGCTCTTGATAACTTAATAGCAAGACATTCTAATTGTTTCTTTCCCTTCCATTTACATCATTCCCGCCCCCTTCCCCCCAAAAAAAAAGATTAGGAGCAAAAAAACTAGAAAAAATCACAAACATTCCCCCAAAGCATCCCAAAACTCCAGCTACAAAAAATTTCATTTGCAAACTCAACTACAAAATTCCCGTTTCCTGTAAAGAACATCAAGTATTAGACGCTTCTCCTTCATATTTACCAGCATTTTGCACTATCCCCGTCTACCTTATCGCCGCCTTTGGTACAACTGGCCGTGAAATCATCTTTGGAGAACCTGCAAACCTTACCCGAATCACAATCTCGCTATGGACTTATCACGACTACTTTGTGTGTCTATCCTTAGTCTTTCTGGTGTTTCTTCAATAATCATGGTTTCTTTCATGATTTAGTGTCTGTGAAGCTCGAAGAGAGGGCCATCAAGTATTTTGGTGTTCATGAAGAAGGTACGGAACACAGTGACATGAGGCCGCTACGCTGCTGACGTGACACCTATGACTTATCACTCACAATCAGTCACCGCCGGCTGCGAGTAATGACGATGCACAACAGTTCAGACTCGCCCATATGTCACCAGTGTTTCCTCAGCAGACTCTGACGGAATGTGCTGGGAATTATGACGCCACATTATTCTGTTGTGAGCCACTTGGGGTATCATTGACTTAAAACATTGGGATTTTCTTTGTTGTTATGTATTATTTTTTTTTTCTCGTGTTGTATCAGCTTGGTTCGTAACTTTACATGGGTTTTGTTTTCTCCTTTTTCGTGTGTGTTGTTTTTTGTTTGATTTTCTTTTAGTTTTCATGGTTTTTCTCTTCATTTTTTCTTTAGAATATTCTTTATAATTTCATACTCGCATTTTCATTTTTTACTTTTATGCGTGTTTTTTTTCTTTTAATTTTCTTTGCTTTACATGTATTTTTTCGTTTTTCCTTTGGTATGCTATGTTCTTGCTATATTCCTTTTATTTTTTTGTTTCATATGTTATCTTCTACTGTAACGACTCGCTAGCTGGAAATACTTAATTGTGAACTGTTAATTTGCCTTATTTTTTCAGTATTTTTAACTCTAAGAAAAAAGTAACTAAAAGTCTCAAGGGTTTCGATAATCGAGAATACCAGCCTGTCTTCTGCTCTGAAACAAGATCCAGCTTACATTGACAGCAACTTTTCTTAATATTTGGAAGTGAAAGTATGGAAAATTACTTGTATTCATAGCTCATTGGTTGGAGAAAAACTTTAATTTTGCGTTATTTAAGATGACATCGTTGAATAATGTTAATTTAAAATACGTCTTGGAATGCAGATGTCTTTATGCCGTTCATTATATTGTATTTCGTCCATCCAGAGAGAGAGAGAGAGAGAGAGAGAGAGAGAGAGAGAGAGAGAGAGAGAGAGAGAGAGAGAGAGAGAGAGAGAGAGCGAGAGCGAGAGAGAGAGCGAGAGAGAGAGAGAGAGAGAGAGAGAGAGAGAGAGAGAGAGAGAGAGAGAGAGAGGAATGAGATGGAATAATACAAGATGAAATATTCATTAGAAGATGTAAAAAAAAATAAATTGTCGGATAGAAATCCGTGGATTAAGTTAATGAGTCCGTAATCTACTGGAATTCACCCTTGCAATATGGACATGAAAATATGCTGTGTCCCCATAGAGAGTGAAAAAAGAGAAGAAAATCAATCACAAAGTATAAAATCAAATACTCAAGTGATAATATAAGACTAAATCACAAGATGACTTCCGTGCATTAAGTTAGTCTTTCCATGAACCAGCCCTCATCCCTGCATGGACATAAACATTCCACTCGTATGTCCCCCTGTTTAGTTGTCCGGGTCAAAAATAAAACCATTGTGCCAATTAGTGAGGCTGGTGGTGGCGAGGCAGCCTGCACGCCTACAATATGAACACTAGGTCATTGGGGTGCTGTAATAATTAAATGGACAGGTAATGAGGGGAGGCACGGAGCATCCACAGGTGTGTCATGCAGCAGGTAGTCGGCCACGTGTTGACTCCTGATTACACGTGGTCTCCTGTGTACTCGTGGTCCACATGGTGAGTTGTCCCTCGCTCATTCTTTCCTCATGGTCACCTGCTTCCCAGTTCATGACTAAGGGAAGGAGGTGGGGGTGTCATGACTCATTACATGGATATGTGGCTGCGTGGGTGTGTAATGCACGGGAATAGAAGGTCACGAGAGGCTTCAAGTTCCCGCCGAGGAAAACACTGGCACATTTTTACCGGTCGGGGAAGTTCATTGACGCGGAGGAAAAAATCCGCTGTACGCACGCTCATTTTTCTGTAACAAGCGCCGGCAGAGGGGCGTAAGCCACGGGAACACACCGTAGTAGCGGCGGCCATATTGACGGCCTTGCGTGACGTGTGTGTGACGTCAGACAACAACAATGCAAGCTGCCAGGTGTCATCTGATTCCAGCCACCGATGTTACCTGCACATAATCATAAAACTGACCGTCTTGTGCCTTTTTGCTGTATTTTACCGAGCACATCCACACTCCTGCAGGGAATGACGGGCTCCCGAGGGCACGGCCACTCCTGAAACGGGTGTATGGGTCATGCAAATTTCCCATCATTACTGCCACATTTATCAGGAAGCAAAGCATTTATGGAGTGACCTGCGTGAATTAAACTCTTTTTACTACGTGGAAAGAGAGACCAGGGGTGGGGGCGGAGGAGGGAGAGGTAAGGGGACATATGAGGGGGGGAGGGGGGATTTTAGAGGGAGCCTTACAACTCTCCCTCCACCTCCCACTTACTCTCACCTTTCCCCCTTCCCACACCCTCCACACACACACACACACACACACACACACACACTACCAGTCGCCTCTCTTTTCCTCATATCTGATTCTCCCCTCTCCCGTCCCCCCATTCCCTCCTCTCCCTCCCCCATTGGTGCTCTCTTTCCTGCTCGCTCTCTTATCTGCCCCATTCATGTTTTGAGCTTTGACATGGTGTGTGTTGCTGGCCTTTGTTGCTCGCCCCGGATTGATCTTACCTTTCGTTATTATATACTGTAGGTACACTGCCTGCCTTTCGCCTCCTAACTCGCTCCTACACACACACACACACACACACACACGGTTCTTAATTGGTATTCGTATACAATTTCCTACTATTGCACTTATGATTTATAATTGAAAAGTTTAAAACAAATATATAAAAATTAAGAATCTAAAGTCATGGTGAATCGATGACTGATCTTCTTTTGAAATAAACATGCTTATTTGTTTATTTATTCATTATTATTATTTTTCATTTAGTCTCTCCAATACAAAAAAAAGTGCAGAAGAGGAACGGAAAAAGGGGGAAATCCTTAGTAAATATATATAAAAAATGCCATTTGTTGAGTTTACTAAATAAGAAACAAAGTGTAAGTGAAAAATAATGATGAAGTAATGTATCCAGTAAGCTTGTTAGAATGCTTATAAGTTTGGATACTTTTTTTTGACCTTCAATTGAGCAGTGGTAATTGGTCCTCGTGTTTCAATCTCTCACGTGTTGTCTTGGATCAGGGTGCTCATTAATGACATGCTCTGCTCTTCATTAACTCTTCCTTCCATAGACAAACGTTTTTTTTTTTTCTCTCTCTCCACTTGCAAACTGATATATATTTTTAGTTGGCTTTCCCTGATGCGTGATATAACGGACACACACACACACACACACACACACACACACACACACACAGGGCCACCTTGCACTGGATGAGCCAGCTGGTAGCATATACTTTTATGGAATCTTAAGCCCACTTGGGACGACGCACGATGGAATATAAATAGACGAATGGTGATGACAATAAAATGTTGCTGCATTAGTTGCAAGTCAGGAATCGATTGGCGTGTTTGCCCGGCGCTGTAATGGTCCGGAGAATCCTTTCCTTTCACATAACTGAAAATGCGTTGGATCACGTACGATTGCCTGCCGCCGCCCCGCCTCGCCGTCTGCCGCCGTGCCGCTCATCCACTAAGTGTAAACCTCGCTCCTTTCATCTCCCCATTCGAACTTACCTTGTGTTCCTACCGCCTGAAAAACTTGATTTATCAGAGTTCAGGAAATACTTTGATCCTCAAATAAAACCCTCACGTACAGAATTCTCAGTAATGTTTGTATCACGACGCGGGATACATAGATTCATATTTCTTGTGTTTTGTGTGTGTGTGTGTGTGTGTGTGTGTGTGTGTGTGTGTGTGTGTGTGTGTGTGTGTGTGTGTGTGTGTGTGTGTGTGTGTGTGTGCGTGTGTGTGTGTGTGTGTGCGTGTGTGTGTAAATAAACAAATAATGAAATAAATAGATAAGTGAATGAATGAATGAATGAATGAATGAATAAATAAATAATAAAATAAGTAGAGATAGATATAATATATATAGATATATATATGATAATAATATATCTATATATATAATATAGATATATAATATATATATATATATATATATAATTACACACACACACACACACACACACACACACACACACACACACACACACACTGAGTACGTATGATATATTATTGTATCTAATGGTGCTGTTATCATGTGCTGTCTTAGAGACAGGTTTGCTCACATTCTTAGTAAGTTCATGTGACGATAAAAATGCAGGAATGAAAATGGCATACAAGACACGAGTATCACTTGAGTTTAATATCATTTCGAACTAATCTGAGAGAACGGCTAAGCGTGCAGCGAGAAGAGGATCAGATGCACGATTTATACATTTCCAGGGGCTGGGAGCCCCTCCGGCTGCCTTTGGAGCTTGAATGCGAGACGTCAAGACCACTCCTGCGTTAATTGTTTCCCCGACAGGTAGGCTGGGACACGGCGGGGCCAGGGGAGGTGGTGGGGCTGTACCTGTCTTGCCCTGCTCGTGTACCGCTGTGTGCTGCTGTTGGTGTACCACAGTGCATGTTCTTGCCGAGACTGGGAGTGTGTTGGGGAGGGGAAGGGGAAGTGAATAACAAAAACCTCATGTAATTATTTGGTCATACCTGTATTTACACCAACATTGAAATATCACGATTATTACATGTGTGTTGGCTAACATTACAAATCCATGGCGGTGGCTAATGAAGTGTCTGTTCATTGTCGTGACAGAGAGGCCTTCTCTTGATTTCTGGCTCGTGATTCGCGCTTTCCTTCCGATAAATAAGCATTTCAATGTAAACTGATTTTCCGTCTCTCGATACCTGAATGTGTGTGTGTGTGTGTGTGTGTGTGTGTGTGTGTGTGTGTGTGTGTGTGTGTGTGTGTGTGTGTGTGTGTGTGTGTGTGTGTGTGTGTGTATCCGTGCGTGCCTAGTAAATCACACATCGATGTATACAAGAATACCTGGTTGAACAGATACCAGCTTTTGAAATATGGGACCACATTTAATTCCGCTAAAAGGCAGAACTTCCTTTAGACGCAGCAGGGAATCGCTCCAGGGTGAAGAATTAGTGCTTGAAACCCATCCTGAACAGAAGGCTTAGTGAAAGGTGGAGAAGCGGCTTGGGGTTTAGCGTGCAGCCTGCCAGGAAGCCGCGGGACCTGCTCATTGTGTGTGTGGCGGGCCGGCCTGTCTGTCTGTGCCTCATAGTGCTCGTGGGACACACAAATGCTGCCATGCTTCCTCTCGGCTCTGGTTGAGATCTGGGTAGAATGATAGAAATGGTTCTTTGCTCCGCCTGACTGATGGAAAGGAAAGGGAGGAAAAAAAAAGATAGTTTGTTTGTTTGATTTTGCGCTGTTTGTCACTCCTGCACAAACGAGGCTGCAACGCAACATCCATTTCATCCATTTCCGATCTCCGGGGGCGTGTGGTCAATATACCTGGTTGACTGGAGACCGCGCAGCCCAATAATAATGTTGCCTTAATATTGCATCACCACCACCACCACCACCGCCGCCACCACCACCACCACCACCACCACCACCACCACCACCACCACCACCACCACCACCACCACCATAAAGGAGAAATTGGCGTCCAGTAATAAGAAGGAGGGATGGAAAGGAACGGTTTCCCGCGGCAAGAAGTGAATCACAGAGTAGTAGTAGTAGTAGGTGCATAACTCCCAGCGTGCTCTGAGAGTATCCCGGTGAACGCCTCAAGCCAGCTGTAATATGTTATCGTGTGCCAGTAGCAAGGCAGTGCACAGCTTCATCATAGGCACCGGGAGGGAGACGAATAATATTAATATTGATAATAACAACAACAAACAGCGAGATAACAGTAATACAACCATCACCATCATCAGTGGGTACAGCATCACCACCACCACCACCACCACAGCAACAGGGGCTCGTGCACGCAGTATGTAGGTGGCGTACCCTCCGTGCGGTCACGTGGCGTCACCGCAGGGCATGGTGGCGCTCCCAAGACTCCTGAGGCAATGCACCCCGCCACCCCTCACCTCCCCGCCCTGTCCCATCCAGCCCCGCCCCCCGCCGGTCGCCACACAGCTGCTCGAAGTAATCATCTGACTGACGGGAAAAACAACCGTAGAATTTCGAAGTGGTTTTCAGAATGTATCCTTCATATTTACGGAGCAACAAAGAGATTCCTAACAGGCAATCTGATATATAAGGTGATATTTCAACAAATGGATTGCTCTTAGTTCCAATTAATTTTGAAATACAAGCACCTGTACTTACACTGCAAAGTTCTCAAAATGAAAACACACGCTCTTGTCTGATTTATTTGATGGCCGGCAACGCTGAGGAGAATTCATCCCAGTTGGGCTCACTCCATAAATTCACCTGAATTTGTTAGTGTTCTGGTGCAGCCTTGTTCCCATCACGTCCTTCAGGCCACGGCCGGACCCCAAGTGTTGGGGACCCGACAGCCAGATCTTAACTACCACAGTTGCCGGCCACTGCGTTCATCACCATTACCCTCACCAGTGTCGCCACGGCCCACTGCCACCCTGCCCCAAGTGCTATAACTCAGCGGGCACACACACACACACATACACACGCACACGCACACACACACACACACACACACACACACACACACACACACACACACACACACACACACACACACTCCTCTCTCTCTCTCTCTCTCTCTCTCTCTCTCTCTCTCTCTCTCTCTCTCTCTCTCTCAGGAAGATGTGTGCTTAAGCGCATGAACGTATTCCTTGGATAGCATCATCTACACACACACACACACACACACACACACTATACCACACATAATTACCACCCCTGTCCCTCTCCCCTCCCTCTACCTGCACCCGTCCTCCTGGCAAGGTAATGCAAAGGACTAGGCAGATTATTTGTGTGTAGAAATAAATGCTTCAAATATACCGCAGATGAGGACTCTAATTAACCTCGCTCCTCAGGGATGAAGCGCCTCTGCTCTCCTTTGGCAGGCAGATAAAGGGATTTCATGGTCGGTTCTTGCCGTAATTACCAAGACACCTGACGGCCTGAAGATGTCGCCCTTGAAGCTTTGAAACAACGCAGTCTCTCGTGATCTGCAGAATTTAATGATCACGCGCCACCTCACATCGCATCGCTCACGCTCTCCACTCGGGTCTTGTAGTTTGAGGGAACAGCCGAGTGTGAAATTTTCTTGACCTCACCCTACCGGCGCTAATTTTGCTTCTTTAGAGTGCATGGTGCGGTGCTGTGATGCTGTGATGCTGTGATGGTGTCTGTGATGTAGATTGGTGTTGTAGTGTGGTAGTGTGATATTATGTTATTTGTAAGAGGAGCACTGATCAAGGAAACCAAAGAATATAAAGAAGGTTCCACAGAAGTGTGAGTCCCAAGGAACCGAAGGGATTATTCAGTATCGCAGGAGAAATATCTTGAAACTTTTTGAAAGAGTCACCAGAAAGGGAATACAGCAGCAGGTTGGGGGTTGAGGAGTTATCCAGCGGAAGTGGTGTTTGGTGTCGTGGGATGGTGGTTTATGTTTATTAATTGTTATTGATATAGTTTGTTTCCATGATATGATGGTTGGTATCGTTATGCAGTGTTTGGAATTTTGATATTCTCTCAAATATAGCAATGTAGTTCTTGGTAATATAACATTGATACAATATTTAGGATGTTATATCGTGGTATGGTATGGTGATATAGTGTATAAGAATATGATATAAGGATATAGTGCTTCAGAGTTCATTACTGAGATAGAGCATTAGTATTATAATAGGGTTTGATAATAGTTCCGATAGAATGATATTGCGTCTTTTGGCATTTTATAACGACAATGATTGGTATTCTTATATTAGGATCCAGTGTTTGATGATGTGACAAAGATAAACAGTGTCTATCTTGTGATACAGCGCTCAGTAATTTAGTATACTCATGAAGTGTTCAGTACTGTGACAAATTCATTTTTTAAAATTTATACAATGTGGGCTTCTTACGAGAATTTATGGGCTAAAATAGATCACCTAATGGAGACTTGCTATCTGAAAACCAACCCTTTTGGGGACCGTTAGCCTGAGTGGATGCCTAATCTTCCCTCGGACCGTAGATAGGATTCGAACCCATGCACTTGGATCTTTTCACCAGAGCACATGTCGTTCCACTGTACCACGGTTTTCTTCCTTCTCCTTCCCCTCGTCTTAAATGTTGTCACGCAAACTATTTAAGAGGTCATTGGCAGAGGAATAGATTAAGAAATACTCCTGGCAATTGCTGGCGTCTCATGTGAAGGTTTCGTGTTACAGTGTTTAGGATTGTGAGATAGAGTTTATCGTAAGTATACAGTGCTTACCATAGTGATAGAAAGGGTGAGTGTTTGATAGATGAGTAGATAGATAGATTTTCATGCTTAATAGGTACATAACAATACATTTTTTGGTCCAAATTGCAATGTCTTTATATCAAAAGCTTTGCAGCAACCAATAACTTCAACAACCGCAAAATAAGAAGCGCATGTTGTCGTGTTGCAGTGCTTGTTATTGTGGTATAGTCCTTGAGTGTTAAGTATGGTGTCGTAGATACGAGTATACAGTGCTTGTCTTCGTGATATAAAGCCACGGTGTTATAGTGGCTGGTATTGTGATATGATTTTCCCGCGGGGCGATGAGAGCATGGTAACTTGTGTGCTGCTCCATGATGGGAAACGAGACTTCGACACGGAATTAATTAAAAGTTGCGAACTTGATTATGAAAGTGTACAAAGACTAATCCCTGCTTATATGAAAATGAAGTTAGCTTAAAGTTATTTTTTCAACGACACACTTCATTAAGGAAGGTCTAAAATACATAATGAATACCGTCCACCTAGAGATTGGTACGCAGGTAGGCAGGAAGTGGCGGGGAGCCTTTCACTCACTCTCCCTCTTAGATCTCCTTCCTCTCATCTCTCCCATACCGAAATGATAGTTTTCTCTTTCTTTCCCTGATTACACTAATGCGTATTACTTATCCACCTTAACCCCTTCAACACTGGGACTCATTTTTACCACAAGATTTCGTGGGATTAGACGATTCTGTTAACCCTATTAAGGATCTATGGAGGTCAGAAGATTAATGGCTAGATTTTGTACTATTTTAACCCCATATGATTTCTGAAACTGTATAAAATCGACAAATATTAGGCATGAAAAAAGAGAAAATGCGTCCCAGTACTGAAAGGGTTAAAGTTTCTTCGTATATAACCCACATAGACGGGAATTTCAGTTATGGATCTTTATAGGTGTATATTTTGCCCTGTTTTATTCCTTACCTTCTATTTATCTGCTCTTATCGAATAGGTTATATATTTTCTTTTTCGTTTTTCCTTATGTGACAAGTTGAGACTGGGAACTCTTCATGTAGATACTTTTCCCTTTTCCGTGATTTTTGTGTGTGTATTTTAACATTGTATACGTTACCTAGTTTTCTCTCTAATTTTCTGTTTCTGTGGCAGGTTCCTTTTATTACTTCGGTACAAAAATAGGAATAAAAAATAGAAACACATGTATAACGTCTCCTTTTTTCTTTTTTTTTTATCTGTGCCTTTTTCTTGTTCTCCTTGACTCGCACGTATATATTTCCCTCTTTTATTTACTTATTTTCTTAGGACGGTCTGTGTCTCCTATTCAAACTGAACAAATACAAAATAGGAAAATTTACATGTATATTGTTTCACACTTCTCCTTCCGTGCATTACTTTTCTTAGAATTTCCTTTGATAAATCGTCTCTTACTTCGCTGATACAGGATGCAAGGACAAGAAATCTATAAACACTAATTCTACAAGTACTCGGATACATCTTTCTTAATCTTCACTTTTTTCCTTTAATGTTACATGGTACTATAACTAAAAATATATATAAACACGAACTCCAAAAGTATAGAGTTCCTAACTTTTCTTCCGTTTCTTTTCCTATTCTGAGAAACAAGTAAAGTCGTGACAGTACTCTGGGCAATCGTACAGAAGTGAGAGGCATAGGAGAGAGAGAGATAGAGAGAGAGAGAGAGAGAGAGAGAGAGAGAGAGAGAGAGAGAGAGAGAGAGAGAGAGAGAGAGAGAGAGAGAGAGAGAGAGAGAGAGAGGAGAGGATGCAGTAAAATTAAGAGTAGGTTAATACGAAAAAGAGAAGGAGATGAGTTTGTGTAATTTTCGAGATAAAAGTAAAGTTCAGTTGAGACACAATACATGAAGCTGAGGAAGCGAGACTGATGTGGTTTGGGCATTGTAATCCGTTCACTACTGAAACGCATTTTTTCCACAGTTTTTAGATATAATTAGACGATTTTATTAACATTAGCAAGCGTCTATGGGGGTCAAAAGATTAGTGGCCAGAGTTTCCACTATTTCAATCCTCTATATATAAGTTGCTGAAATTGTGTAAAATAGCTAGCAGAATAAATAGGTGTCATGGTGCTGAAGGGATTAAGATTATAGACGGTGACTATGTGGAGAAGATGATGCTTGAGATGAAGATGAGGATTCAAAAGGTTTAGGATACATTGAAAATAGAAGTGGTAATGATGGCTTGCAGTGTTTACGGAAAGCGCAAAACACAAGCAAAAGAGAGCAAGAAGTACAAAATGAAGAAAAAACAAGAACAAAAAAAAAGAACAAGTAGCACAAAAAGAAGAAAAAAGCAAGAAGAAAAAACGCAAGAAAAAGAAAAATCAAGTACAAAAAGAATAAAAAACTAAGAAAGAACAAAAAGAACACTGATAACAACAACAGCAAAAAAAAAAAACAGCAAAAAAGGCATTACTGACAGTCAATCGCTAACAACCAAAAAAAAAAAAAAAAAGAACAATGAAAGAAAAAAACACCAAGACAATACATCAAATCAGACACATCCATACCATAACACGGCCCAGTAAGACACAGGACTCCGCCACACCCTCGACCTATCACCACCACCACCACCACCACCACCACCATCACAGCCACAGCCAGCCCTCCCTAGGCAGATCAGCTGATAGCCCTCCTCTTAGCACATTGGCCCCAGATTCTTCAGTAAAGTGAGTTCGGGGGCCGCTCCCTTCCCAGTAATTGTGATGGGGGGAAGGGAGAGAGAGAGGAGAGATGATAAGGGAGAAAGCTGACTCCATAACTAATAGGCAAGACTGATACCCTCTCTCTCTCTCTCTCTCTCTCTCTCTCTCTCTCTCTCTCTCTCTCTCTCTGCCGCACACAGCTAATGCAACAAACGTGTTCACGACAGTATGTGTGTGTGTGTGTGTCTGTGTGTGTGTGTGTGTGTGTGTGTGTGTGTCTGTGTGACGCAAGGGACACGGAAGTCATCGATTCATAAGAACACCACGAAGACAAAGTGGCAAGAGAGAGAGAGAGAGAGAGAGAGAGAGAGAGA
>CM035191.1:10020530-10032888 GCA_020233015.1 Callinectes sapidus
AGAGAGAGAGAGAGAGAGAGAGAGAGAGAGAGAGAGAGAGAGAGAGAGGACAACACACCTCACCTCTCTACATAATAACCAAGGAGAGGTAGTGACGGGCGGCAGGTGTCCAGGTACAACACGTAAATTAATTGTCACTTGGACCTCGAAGGAAATATCACTTAGGTAAACTACACTGACGAAGACACCTACATGGAAAAAAAGAACAACAAAACCTCACCTGAAATATTAAACCTCATTAACCTTAACCTAACCTAACCTGGCGTAATCCTACCCAACTAAAGTAATGTACACCGGAAAATTACATCCACCGAATCTAATGTAGCCAAATCCAACCAAACCTAACCTAACCTAACCTAACCCAACCCAACCCAACCTAACGTAATGTAGTACTCGAAGATAATTCCCATGATTACCATATTTGTGAAGTCAGTGGAGCACAAAACTGATGTCAATACAGTCACAAACACCGAATCTAGTCTAGCCAAATCCAACCTAACCTAACGTAACCTATCCTAACCTATTCTAACCTAACCTAACCTAACCTAACCTAACCTAATGCACCATTCTAAGATGATTCCCCTAATTCCCGTATTTGTAAAGTCATTGATGAATCGTGCAGCACAAAACTGATGCTAATACAGTCATTGGTAAGCATTCCTGACTACTCGCCTTCTGAAGCAATGACTTTATGCATGGTATGTCACGTTTGCATTGGGAGGAGAAGCCAAGTGCACACAAGTAGACGCAACACGAGTCTTGTAGCCATCCAACTGCGTGCATAAGATGGATAAGACCTTTGTGGGAACGTCTAACATGTATTTTGCACGTAAGAACTCTAGTGTTGGGCGTGAATGTGAGTGTTGTGCTGCCTGGGAAGTGTTAGCAGGCTTCAGTGTACCTGCCCAGTGTACCTGTGTTGTGGGGTGCATGTGTTACTCTTATACCTCTAGTTGGCCAGAGTGTTCGAGGTGCTCAGGGGGAGAGTTTCAATACGAGTGTGCTCTCCTGTCTGTCCTCCAGCCCGGCAGATGCCGAGAAGGTTGAGGGATTGCGTTCGCTGCCAGCCTTACAGACCCCGCCGTGTGTAGTCGGTCGACGGAGCGTGTCTTTGCTCTGCCTCAGTCTCATGTAGGTGGGGAACTTAAGCCCCACACTGGAGTAACCAATACTGGCTCGTGGGATGCTGGGAAAATACCATGCAAGTGTGTTTTTTGTTCTTTTCTTTATGTATATACTGGGAAGATCGGCTAAGGGAAAAAAACGGCGTAGAAAAGGGAAATGTTGCTCATATTACCATTCTTTCCTTAAAGTAACAAACAGGAGCTTTAAGCACAAACTGTATTTATTTTTTCGGTTTTGCTGTTCTTCTGCTGTAAAAAATGGGACAGGTTTGATTGAAAACTATCATAATATTGGTGTGGTGAGGTGTGTGGATGTTCCTTTACTATGAATATTTACAGGACGGTGTAAACACGTGTAGATTGTGTCAGGGTGGGCAAAGGGACAGGTAGAGCAACAGGTAATAATACTAATTAGTCGGGCCAGATGCGTGTATGTTTAATTTTTCTCTGGTGCCATTCATGAAATATCGTAAAGTTAGGAATGGAGGGGATACTGAGAGCAGCAGGTAATGGTAATAACAGAGGTAGTAGTAGTCTTTAACCTGTGACTCAAGACTCTCTCAAGAAATAGATTTCGAGACACTTAGCAATATGATTTTTGACTTAATTAGATACTTTGTTTTGCTATTATAATTGTGAAATCTGCTTTAGGGCAACAAAAAAACTATCTAAAAAAGTATTGTTAAGATGTCTATTCTGAAGAGTAAAGGCAAAAGTGTTATAAATCGAGAATTTGATAATGTTTCCAGGAAATGTCATTTAAGGGTCTAAGTCTTCTGATTCCAGGGACGCCTTCATGGAAAAAAATAAGAAAAAGAGAAAAGCCCCTCAAAAAACCAAGGAGGAAAGAACATCACGTGACATAAAGTACTTTTTGTTTAATGATATTGCGAAATGTCTTTTGTAGATACATAATTCGCATACATTGTTCTATGCTTATGTGTGTGTGTGTGTGTGTGTGTGTGTGTGTGTGTGTGTGTGTGTGTGTGTGTGTGTGTGCACGCACATGTAACTTCCCTACCAAATATGACCATAAGTACACACACGCTTAGGAACACGCTTTACTTTCTTTTCCCAGACAGTTTTGATCTATTGTAAACAGGAAAAGGAGGAGCCGAGGCGTTCCTAAGACTCTAATAGTGAGGTTGAGACTTCGTGTGTGTGTGTGTGTGTGTGTGTGTGTGTGTGTGTGTGTGTGTGATCAGGGTCTTCATTCCTCTTCTACCGTTCATTGCGTTGTGACGTGTGAAAATAATCCTTGTTTTTAGTTTGCAGTGTGGCATTGCTATATTGGCTTGAACGTCAGTGCCTGTATTCTTGAATGTTTTTAATCTTTAATTTTTCTGTTATTAGGCTTTACTATGAAATGTTATAGAGATAATTAATAGGGTTTTCATTGCATTTTCCTTCCTAATGGTCAATAGATTTGTTAGAAACCTATTTACCTGTAAGTAAAATGATGAAAAGAACTATAACATTAAAAGATACCTGTTAAAATATCACCATAATAATGAAAGCGTTGAGAACTCTAATGATTATTGCTAAAGCTTGTTAAACTATCATCAAAATTATGAAAAGACTCTTCAGAATCCCTATAACTTGTACTAGAGTCTCTGAAATTTCTACTAGAATCGTGAAAACTTCGAAAAATTTCCACCAGAGCCTGTTAGAATACTGGCAGAAAAAAAGCAAATTTATCCACAAGAGAATGTTAATGTATAAATGTATCCATAGACTCATGAAATCACTTGAAAATCCATACAATTTCTGTTAAAGCCTGTTATAGTATCGCTAGAGTCAGGGACACCTTCATAACATCAATTACATCAACTAGAGCTTGTTAAGGTATCACCATGCTTGAAAACTCTCACGTCTTTCACTGGAGCCTGTCAAAAGTAACTGAGATAAAGCGCCGAAGCGTTTAAGAATAAGGACGTTGGAAGGGCGGCTAGTAATGACCGCGTGTAGAATTACGTGGGTTCATTATGCAGCGATGAAAAACACCCCTATTCATAATTAGATCCGCCAAATCATCCTACCTCCTGACGCTCACGCGGTCTATAATGCCGCCACTTCAAACAGAACCTTCAAATACGACGTTCTTGAAAAATCGCAACATAAAAAGTATTGCCGCAAAAAATAAGGCATTGTAAAGCTTGTGAGCTTTACGTTTCACTCTGATGTTTTGCCTGTGGTGGTGTAGAAGCTGAACCTCACATGTTTTTACACAAGAGGATAGGAGTCTCAGAAGTTGAGGGAATGGATTAGGATAGAATCGAGTGTGCGTGGCGATCCAGAACCCGAACTCAACCGGTGATTAGATGTGAAAGATGATACTGGTTTCAGGACAATGCTGGCTTCTTTTGATTTTCAGTGGATTTTTCTTTCTATTTTACTGAACTAGATTGCTACCTAATTTAACTTAGCCTAATGCAATCTTAACAAACCAAGACTAACCTAATCTAACTTAATCTAACTTAACCTAATAGAAACAATCCTAACCTAACCTAACCTAACCTAACCCAACCTAATCTAATTTAACCTAATCGAAACAAACCTAAGCTAACCTAACCTAATCCAATTTAATCTAATCTAATCTAACCAAACCTAACCAAACGAAACGTAACCTAACCTAATCCAACCTAATCTAATTTTCTCTAACCAAACCAAACCTAACCTAATCTAAATGAATCCAACCTAATCTAATCTAATATAACCTAACCAAATCTAACCAAATTAAAGCTAATTTATCCTAACCTAACCTAACCTTCAGCAAAATTTTGACTACTCCCTAAACGCCTGAACTACTTAACCATTTCTTTTGTTGTCAGTGCTAAATCTCAAAATCCCCCAAATATTGTACTAGATACTCTTTCTTTTATAGTCAACTCCAAAACAGTCAAGGGGATTCACAGGAAAGAACTTGATGGTAACGCGACGGACATTACAGAGGACAGAAGACAGATAGGGGCTTGATTTTACATGCAGGGACGCCAGAGTGGCATCTATGTACTGTGGCACCTCACCCAGACTACCGCGGCCCTAGGCTTCTCAAACCTACGCCTGGTCAAATTGGAAACAGAGGTCAGAGTCTCTAATGACGGTTTCCAAGACTTTTACCTGCTCTTCCTCCTTCATATTATCCGTTGTTTTCTTTGAACTCGAGACCCCTACAGGTAGAATATAACAGTAGGTATACCTGTCAACAGTGAAGAAATTGTTATACAACCAAGTGAGTGGAGGAAAAAGAAAATTATGCATCGTGAAGTTATTAGAGGGCTTAAGACCCGATGTATCTTTTTTTTTTCAAATTGATAGAACTACAGGTAGCGGGTCCATGTATGTTGTATTTAGATATATACCTCTATGGGATGTACCTCTGGAAACCCCATATGCTCACTGAAACGATGTCCTCACGACACGGCAGCTCTCACTTTAGTGTGTGATAGAAGGGGAGGCTTAAACACTTCTGAGAAAGCACCGCAGAACGTGACTCACACTATCAAGAAAACACTGCAGGTCGAGAAAATGCGGCAGGACGAGGTTTATCTGTCAAGAAAACACTGCAAGATAAGGCTCACACTGTCAAGAAAACACTGCAGGACGAGGCTCACACTGTCAAGAAAACACTTCAGGACGAGGCTCACACTGTCAACAAAAACACTGCAGGATAAGGCTCACACTGCCCTCCCCCCACCGCCAAAGAAAAAGAAAAAAAAAAAAACACTGCAAGACAAGAAAACACGGCAGGACAAGGTTCCCACTCAAAATACCACAGCAGGACGAGGCTCATAATGTCAAGAAAATTGCAGGACGCAAGCTTCACACACTGTACACATTAATATTAACCTTTTCTGTACCAAGACATATTTTTATATTTATTTTGATTATTATTTGACGATTTTACACAGCTTCAGTAATTCATGTATGGATAGAAATAGTGAAGACTGCCCTTTAATCGTCTTCTGATTCTCCACAAACCCTTCCTAATGTCAATAAAGTTGTCGAATCATACTAAAAACTTATGGTAAAAACGCGTCCCCGTATTGAAGGAGTTAATATTGATAAGACAATTCTCACACACTTCTAAAAATGGCCTCAAAGATTACAGTGGTGTCAAGAAAAGACTGTTACGAAGAACCAGACTCTCAGGAAACTCACACATTGTCTAGAAAACATAGCTGTACAAAACGAGATACACATATTGCCAACGAAATTTGTCAAGACTTAGATAATGACAAGAGAAGGTGAAAGTTCCAGTCTCAGTTTCCCAATTTATATTTTTCTTGAGAAAGTACATTAATGGGGGACGGGTATAGGAAAAAAAAAATAAGAAGAGGTTAACGCAGAACAAGCTTAGTTATTGTTCAGAAGACTCCTCCGCAATGCAACACGGGGATCACTCACTACCAAAGAAACACTAAAAGGCCGTATTAATTAACAGAGATTCTTAACTATGTATCTTAGTGTTAGACGAATTTCTAGTCTTAAAATTCATCTTCCTAAAATTAGTCTTGTACTTTAGCCATTATCTTATCAGCAGCTTCAAATTTACTGCTGATGAGGTAATGACTAAAGTACAAAACCAATTTCGAGTTTAAGATGGATTTTAAGACTAGAAATTCGTCTAAGGAAAAGTTACATGAAAATTCACTAATACGGGCCCAGACCTTGGAAGATTCGTCGATGTGCCATACAAGCTCTCCTGCAGAGTTACAAGGATGGTGTTGCGATTTTTTTTATGTTAACTGCGTCTTGGAACGTTTTCAAGTAGTATGTGAAGGAAGGTGTCCAGGATTAATGCTGCTATTACTGTTATAATGATAGATACAATGTGTTGTTTGTTCGTCTGTATCATCATCATCATCATCATCATCATCATCATCATCATCATCATCACCATC
Organism: Callinectes sapidus; assembly: GCA_020233015.1. Classification (NCBI taxonomy): domain Eukaryota; kingdom Metazoa; phylum Arthropoda; class Malacostraca; order Decapoda; family Portunidae; genus Callinectes; species Callinectes sapidus. Next base: position 10,026,559 of record CM035191.1, read on the forward strand.
ATCATCATCATCATCATCATCCTCATCATCATCGTCATCATCATCGTCGTCGTCGTTGTCGTCGTCTTAATTTTGCTACCACCACCACCACCACCACCACCACCACCACTACCACCACCACTACTACTACTACTACTACTACTACTACTACTACTACTACTACTACTACTACTACTACTACTACTACTACTACCACTACTACTACTACTACTACTACTACTACTACTACTACCATCTCTACGTACTGTAAATAAACTTTAACTATTGCTTAAAAAATTGTGGTTAATTATATATGCTGAATTTTTATATGAATGTATTGCTCGTTTAAAGATGGAGTGATAGTCATGTAGAAGAATTAAACAGAGAAGAGTGGATATTAATATTGCTCTTAGGTCAATATCCTCAAACGCTGTGCCGTCTTATGTCGGTCACTTTTAACCATCTGTAGTGGGAGTTACTGGAATGCTTTAGGAACGTTCTCGTAATTACAGTGATTAATGAGAATTTTAGATAATAATGATATGAGAATGTAACCAATCATCTCTGGTTTCGAAAATTGTCTCTATGAGGGAACAAAGTATATAAGAACACTACACGTTAATTCAATGTGAATGATTAGGGTTGGAGGAGAGTTAGGATATAGATTATAAATGACTTTATTGGAATGTTAGTCAAAGGTTGATGACCTTAACTGAGGAAATGTCAGTCCGTCCTCTCCACTGCAATAAGAAAATTCACAACACAAAGAAATGCTGTACAGAATCTTAATGGAACATGCATGACAGAAAAAGAGATTCAGTAGATTAGATAGAATGTTTTTCTTAATACTAAGGCGTATGATTCTTGATAACATCTGTAGAACAAAAAAATATGTTTTGAGTCTTTTATAGTTAATGAACAGTATGTCCCATAGCAACTTACGAGATAAATGATCCTTTAACACAATCCTTTAAAAAGAATTCCTTAATAAATAATGATAATCATAGATAACTATATTCTTAAAACATTCAAGATGTCATGTATTTACTACCTTGACTACCATGGATTCTTAACCTTAAAAAAGATGTACTTGTGCTGGCAAGAGAGAGGGAGGATAAAACCAAAGAAGAAAACACGGATGGTCAGTAGAGAAACTAGAGTTAAAAATCTCATCAGGGAGTCGCGTTACAGAGACAAGACTCCACATGCAATGCAACGAAACGCAAAGCAACTCAAGTTTAGAGAAGTGTTTCGAGGGACGCCACTGAACTGCTGAGAGGAAAAGGTGATGGAATAGTTGGAACATTTGGGTGACAAGTTTTATTATTGCTCAGAGAAGCGGTCTATGGTTAGGTTAGGTTAGAGAGTCGCCCATGAACTACTAACAGTTAACTCCTTCAATACTGGGATGCATTTTTATATTTATTTTACCTATTATTTGTTGATTTTATACAGTCTCAGAAACTCAAGTGGGCATTAAAATAGTACAGACTCTGGTCATTAATATTCTGACCTCCATAGACCCTTCCTGATATCAATAAAGTCGTCAAATCACACCCCAAAATTGAAAGTAAAAATGTGTCCCAATACTGAAAGGATTAAAGTTCTGTTGTAGTATTGAAAACATTTTGGTGACTATTATTTTGTAGGTTAGTATAATTTTTTTTAGAATTGGGTTAGGTTAGGTTAGGTTAGGGTTGGGTATGTTAGTGTTATATTGAGTGAGAAGTGTCATATTTGAATCACATCTCATAGGGTTGACGGAAGTCTGTAGTGTAAAGGTATGAAATTTGAAGTCAGGTAGTCTCGGTTATTTGAGAAAGTTATATATTGCATATGTGTTATATAAGACTGGTGGGAAGTCTGAGTGTGAGAAATGACTCTCTCTCTCTCTCTCTCTCTCTCTCTCTCTCTCTCTCTCTCTCTCTCTCTCTCTCTCTCTCTCTCTCTCTCTCTCTCTCTCTCTCTCTCTCTCTGTTAATCAGTCAGTCAGTCACTCCCTGCCCGTCTTTCTGTCTGTCTCCTGTCAGCTTACCTTTCTTTGCCTCCCAGTGCCAATCAGTCAGTCACTCAGTCATTCACTCAGTCAGTCAGTTGGTGTGACTCTGTCTCAATTTCTCCGTCTGTCTGTCTACATTCGATAACCGAGATTTCACACACACACACACATCATCCCTAAAAAAAAAATAAAAAGAAAACCCATAACACACACACACACCCACACAGTGTGAGTCACCCCTCAAAAAAAAAAAAAAAACACACACACACACACACACACACACGAGAAGAAAATCTTAACACACACACAAACACACACACACACACGTCATCCCTCAAAAAAATTAATTCCAAACACAATTAAACTTCAATAAACATTTAAAAACACACACAAATAGAAAGCCTTAACACACACCCACACACATACACATCGCCCCTCAAAAACAAACATTAAGAAAAACACACACACAAAAAAAAAAAAAAAAACGAAGAAAGAACACAGGTGCAAGCACAGAAAAAAAGTTCATTCCAAACTGCATCAAACTTCAAAAAACATTTAAAAAGGTGCTTTGCGGGGGTTTTAAGGTTGTTTATTTTCTTTTTAGGTTGTTTTTGTTTTTTTAAGGTGTTTTTCATGTTATTTTGAAGATGTTTTTGCATGCCATACCATTAGGAGACCTGTATAGTGGAGAGCATTAGGTTAGGTTGAAGTAGGTTAGGGGTACCGTGGTACCTCTTATTCGAACACCCTTTGACTCGAACACTTCCCAATCCAAACACATTTGGCGAACAAATTTTCACTTCCAATCCGAACATGGCCTCTCAATTCGAACACAAACTCACGTGGCAGCTGACACCGCCTTCTCACCAGTCGGCCGACTTCTCCGCCATGAACACCCCTCTCTATTGCGACTCGTGAACGGCTTTCAAGTCACTCCATCCCCTAGTTGCCTCGCTTACTCCAGCCCCCAAGCCTGGTCACTTCCTACCTACCACCCCAGTCAATGTGGCTTTCTACTCTGGTCACGGGCAAAGTTATTTACTAATGAAGATATATTGAACACTTTAAACAACCAATGAAGAATGAATTGTTAAATATTGTCATTTGCGCAAACTACAATAATACAATAATTTGCAGTTTTGTACAATAATTTATACTTTTCTTGAAATAACTCCTGTTGGAAATGATGATGCAAGAATATATTTTACTTGATAAGAGAGAGAGAGAGAGAGAGAGAGAGAGAGAGAGTGGATGGTGAGTGGCTGTAGGGAGGGAGGGAGATGGGGGGGGCGGCCTACTTGGTCTGTGCATCAAATGGGAGTGGATAAGAATGGAGTAAGGGGAAGGGGGGGGATACTATGAGATCTGTTCCCGTATTTAGTGCATGAGAGGGAGTCAGGCACCCAAGGGAGGCCTGTTTCATCTTCATTGGGACTCAGGAGTTTCACACCAAAGTAAATAAGTCTTTTGTTATGCCTGTTTTTTTTTTTTTGTTTTTTTTTCATTTCATATCTGTTTACTTTATATTCTTAAAATGTGAACAATATCTTTGAGTTATGATGAGATGAGGGGAAAACAAGGTGCCATCTGATGGACCAGGAACAATTTTATTTTTTCCCATTACTTCTTAACAATGGCTATTGCGGCGATGTTAAAGGACCAATTTCTTGAAATTGCTGGGGGTTGAGTGTAGCATTTTTTATTTTAAATAAACTGGAATGGATTAAATGTTTTTACATTAATTTCAATGGTAAAATTTGCCTCCTAATTTGAATTTTTGCAATTCAAAAAGCCAAAAAGAACTAATTAAGTTCAAATCAAGAGTTACCACAACACTACACACTGTTTGGCATTAACCTTTGTCCAAATTCACTACTATCTCCTAGGGATGTGGTTTTAAAATGAACAAAATCCTTATCTGCCCACTCCACCCAGCCATCACTTTTGTCCCGTACTGTACATCAGAAGCCTCCCATCCTCCCAGCCACCCCAGGAAATATTTAAAGCATGGCATTTACATACATGTAGTAAACTGTCATATAATTTTTAGCCAGTATCCGTAACATTTGCATCACATATCTGCTTGATCCTAATCTCCTTATATCTCTCTGGAGTGATTTATCATCCTTTTTCCTACACCCACAGTGACAATGTCCAGCTTCACCGATTTCTTTCTAACTTTTGTCCTTCAAAAGAAGTGTTGAGTAATTTTGACTTTTGACATTCATGGCACCTTAGTGATGCCATGGCTAAGAACTATCCATCCTTGTACAAATTTTTTATGGAGTCTTTTACCATTCTAGATCTAAACCAATGGATGACAAGCCCAACAAATCTGCCTTTCAACAACACTGGACCTGATTTTGACCAGTGAGAATGATAAGGTACGTGACATGCAAGTTTTTCCCAACTTCCTAAACTGCTCCTTCCATTTGCATTATTACTTAGAAAATAGTGCCAGAGTCAGTCGTAATCATGAGATTAAATATCCAAACAGGATAAACTATTCTCTTCTAGATGTTGACTGGGATTTTGAGTTTTGAGACATGTCTATGCTCTTCAAGTTTAAGTTTTTTGTGGCATCCTTCTTTGCCCAGTATGTACTTATTTCACATAATCACCCACACCAACTCCAGCAATATCATCCCAACTCCCTTAAGTATAACGGAAGAAATGCAGCGTGGCTGGCTTGTAAATACAGTAGATCAATTTATGGCAGGTACTCAGTATAACAGAAGAAATAAAATACTTGGTTGATTTAGAAATGCAATACATCAATTTGTGGAAGGCACTCAACAGGCTGATCTTGTAATGGAGCAATTTTATGTGTCAAAATATTTTGTAACTATTATGTGACTAAGCAAGTACACTATGAGAATTCTTATTAATAACATGAAAGAATCACCCAAACTACTACATTAACACATAAGTTGGAACACCATCAATGGATTCTCTAAAACTGGATAGTTAATTGACTGCTGATATATTTCCCTATAACTTCAGTCTGTATATGCTGTGGTAAATAAGTTACAAGTTTTAAAATGTTCTTTATTTAGTTTAAATAGTAAAATATTTTTGTACAACTTCAGCATATTGCAAAAGTCAAGAATTTGGCTTCAGAAATCCACCACTTGTACCAGCCTGCAGCCTGCGCAGGATGCTCAACAGCATTGTGAGTCCACCACATGGACCAGCCTCCAGCCTACGCAGGATGCTCAACAGCATTGTGAGTCCACCACATGGACCAGCCTGCAGCCTGCGCAGGATGCTCAACAGCATTGTGAGTCCACCACATGGACCAGCCTGCTCTCCATAGCTGATTACCAAAGAGGAAAAAAGGTGGCTCCAAAGTAACCTTAAAAAAGCCTTAAAAGGGGCCTTAAAAACTGTATTTTTAAGTCAAAAATACTCCGAAGAGTCTCCGGAGACTTTGTAATAGAGAATTTATTGAGAATACAATAAAGAATTTTGGGAAGCAAGTACTTTTATTTAATAACGTGCTACACTATTACAAAGTCTCCAGAGAGTCTTCGGAGTATTTTCGACTTGACTTTTTTTTTTTTAGGTTACTCTGGTTTGGTTATTTTGGAGCCACCTTTTATCCTCTTCAGTAGTCAGGTATGAAAGGCATCCTAGGTAGCAGACAGTTGGTCCAAGTGGTGCACTTAGGAAGCAGATGAAAAGAAATCTCCCAGGTGAGCCACTTATATCTCTTCAGTAGTAAATTAGGAGTAGTAAGACAGTAAGTGTCGGTGTGGCAGTCCTTGAAGTTCCCAGGGTGTTGGGGAGGGCAGCTCTCCCCTGGGCAGTCGATGATTTTTATTTTTTCGCAAGTTCCTAGTGGGGTTTGAACCCACTCTTCCCTCCCTTAAATTCAAATTTCATCACTCTACCCACTGGGCCACTATTTAAACTAAATAAAGGCAAGAGAAGTGGTAGTGGTGACTGCTTGCAACACATTCTGTTGTAAGCTCTCAAAGCTTTCTTGTTCTAAAGTTGCACATCTTTCACTATGTGTTTCATGCAAGCACACTGATATACTTTATGGTTTTCTTGACATCTATCTAGCCAGCTGCTCCTCTTGGTCTCCAGATGTAGTTTCAAGGGCAGTGATTTTCAGCCTTAAGTTTCTGGTGCATTCCCTTCCTTGGAGATCCCCCTGGTGGAAAGACAGTGTTGTTCACATTGGTAAATCAGATCTTTGGACTATGTATTCGTATTCACATTCATTGATGTCCCTATCACTCTTATCCAACACAAAAAGGAGAACTAAAGATGTTAACTGGAATTATAATAGTAGAAGGAAAAATACCTCTCCCACTTCCAGGATGTCACCAGCTGGCTCAAACAGA
>CM035191.1:10057683-10060183 GCA_020233015.1 Callinectes sapidus
TGATAACATTATAATGATGCTAATCCTTCTTTTCCTCCTCTTTCTTCTGTCATTGTTTAAGTTTCCACCTCCACTCCTCACATCACCATCATCACCACAGCCATGCATACTCCACATATAAATAAAAAAAGAAAGAATGGATAAAATAGAATGAAAATAACACACACACACACACACACACACACACACACACACACACACACACACACACACACACACACACACACACACACACATCACCTCAATCTTCGCCTCGCTGAATTATGTGTGTCAAGCAGGTGTGTGTATGTGTGTGTGTGTGTGTGTGTGTGTGTGTGTGTACTGGCGTGGGCGAGGGATTAAAACACAGGAAAAAATAGACGAAGTGGCCTTGAAGCATCGTGAGTGAATGAATGAATGAGAGTGAGTGAGTGAGTGAGTGAGTGAGTGAGTGAGTGAGGGAGAGAGGGTAGGCGGGGTGGATGGCTCGGGGGGGGGGGTGTCGGGCAGCGCAGGCGGTCACTCCCGTCCGGCCTCATTATAGTCGGTTCACGTGTGCGAAAAATAACCTAAAGTGGCGCTAACCTTCCAAGTCGGCGGTCCAACAAACAAGCACAATTTCTGCCGCTCGATATTTTAAACCGCCAGTGGTACGAGTTGTTGGTGGCCATGTGGCAGCTGGCTCCTCCCCCTTCCCCCATTCACCCACACCCCATCCCCTCCTCCGTGCTCCCCTGCAGCCTCCCGTGCCCTCGTGAACACAGCTTCCTCCTCCCCGCCGCTGCTTTGCCACAACTGTCTAACTCTCTCTGGAATTACATTTTGTCTTCCCTCCCTCCTGTTTTGCCTTCACAGCCTCCCCGCGTCGCCCTATTAGGCCCCTAAGTGCACTAATTATGTTTTTTTCGGTGTACCTTTAACCTGTAACCTGAATGACTGAGGAATTGTTTTATTATTTTTAGGTGTCTGTCTAGTGCTTTTCTTTTTCCCCTCTCGTGGTGTTCAAAGCCCATGGTGACAGGATGTGAGGGAAGGATACAAGAGTGGGTTGATTATCATTGTCTCGTTTTGCTTTTTTATTTTGGTTTGGTTGGGCTGTGTTATGTTTTGTTGATTTTAATGAGTAATTGCAGTCTTCAGTGTTTTGTCTGACACGTGAGAGTTTCTTTTTATGATTTAGTTTAGTTTGGTTAGATTATGTTATCTTTAGTTTGTATTCATGAGAGCTTTGGATGTTTTAGTTTTGTTGGTCTTGCTTGAGACACTCCGTTATGTTAGGAATGGTGTTGGTTAGATTAGGTTAGGTTAGGTGCTAGTTAAGTTATATATTTTGGAAGTTTCTTTTGTTGATAGGACTTAGTAGAAGCCATTTTTTCTCTTGATTCGGCCCTAAATTGAAGTTTGCTTTCAATCATCCATATGTGTTGTTTTTAGAATATGCACAACTTTTTTACTCTTAGATACAGATGTGTTATTTATTTTTATTTATTTATTTATTATTATTTTCTTTTTGCTATTAATCTTAGTTTATTATCATCACTGTGAGGCAATATATTGAGAATGCATGACTTTTCCCTCATAAGTATAGAGCAACATAGCTTTAATTTTTCCCATAGATGTTGAGATTTATTCCTGCTGTCTATAAATAAAAAAAATAACAACATGCATTAATCTTATTCCATAAAGATTAACAGCATATCTATCTATTTATTGAGTTTTGTTTGTTTATAATAAATCTGTTATACTTCTTCTTCTTCTTCTTCTTCTTCTTCTTCTTCTTCTTCTTCTTCTTCTTCTTCTTCTTCTTCTTCTTCTTCTTCTTCTTCTTCTTCTTCTTCTTCTTCTTCTTCTTCTTCTTCTTCTTCTTCTTCTTCTTCTTCTTCTTTTCATTATCATTTATTATTTCTTCTTATACATACATATATTTTTTATGTCTGGATACTTAAAGTCCCCTGAAGCACGGAAGTTCTTTCCCACGCACTAACCATGGGGGTGTAATAAGTGGGTCCTCACAGTTTCCTCACAGGCAGACAGTTTAAAGTGTTGCCTTTAATATATCTATCAAATTTTTAAGGAGAAACTGAAATATATCCATGGTAAAAACCCTGTCACTGATATTTAAGGCTTCAGAGTGCATAAATTCGAATTATTTTCTTAGTTTTAGGAATTAATGTATTAAGGAGTTTTATTTTCTTTGCACTTTACGAGTGTGGACAGTTTTCCCTGGCGGGCACAATTGATAGAGGAAAACAAAACTTTTTAAGTTGGAAATTATATCTCTGTAATGTTTATATATTATTATTTTACGAAAATGTGTAAATATTTTTCATTCATTTCACTATTCATTATTCTTGTTGTTTTGTACTTTTGTTACCCCATCACTCTCGTCTCCTCTTGTTCTGTTACATTGAATAGGAGAGTGAGAGAGACTAAGTTTTACTACGATTTTTTCCCTTACAAATGTTGATGTTTATTTTTTCACTGAAGGCTATGAAAACAGACCATTTTTTATTACTTCCCA
>CM035191.1:10065183-10071562 GCA_020233015.1 Callinectes sapidus
GATAGAATAGTTCAGACGCATTACCACTATTGTGCCGAGGATCGCAATAAGCCAGGTAATGTATTAATGTTCGGCTGAGGCGGGGGATGGTATATGCAAGTGTTGTCCCGACGCTCGCATTAATAGCCATTCCAGGCGTCACCACCGGCTGATACCATTACGAACGGTCTACTCATAATTCACAAGCGCACTATTTCATCTACTAGCTGAAGTAATAGTGTTGGAATGTTTTTTTATACTCCATTTCTTAATTTTTCTTTTAAGTGATGAGAGAGTTTATTGCTTGTTTTTTCGTTCTCTTTTTTATTTATTTCACCGAGAGCATAGTAAGAGTTCCGAAGGATTCTTTAGTTTATCTTACCTTTGGCTTTTCTTTGTGAAGTTGAAGTGATATGAAAATTGGAGCTTGCTGTATTTTTTTCTTTCTTATTCATTTTGCATAGCAAGAGTGTTAGAAACTTCTTTACATCATGTTTCATTTTTCAGTATGGAATTAAGTAATACGAAAGTAGCAGCTGTAGTTTTCTTTCCTTCTCTCAGTGGCAGTACGTTAAAAGTGTTCGAGCATTATTTTTCTTATCTTGATACGGAAATCAGACATGTATTTTTTATTCCTCATACTGACAACATAGTATGATTTTTGAAATATTCTCTATCTCATGCCTGGCTTTTTAACACAACGTTTGTTACGAAAATAAGAACTGTAGTTATTGTTTTTTCCTTCTTTTTGATAACCTCGAGTTCTCCACCCAGCCGGTGACGTCTATAAAACATAAAGTGCGTGCAGATAGTAGGTGGCCGCACTGCACGGCTCCAGTTGCACCAAATTTATGTTTTTCATTAGAGAAATTTATGTCTGTGGCTGCCGTGATGTTCCCATTTTTCGGGAAATTTTTGCCTCCTTTATGACGTAATTCATAGAGCATATTGTCAGCGCGTGTCGTTGGGGGCGTGTTTAGGTTCCACCACGAGATGATTAGACGCCGGAATGGCCTTCTTGATATTTACAACGCCCTGCCGAGTCGTGTGATCCGGCCAGCATTTGGAATGTGACTGATATTTAATGGTCCTGTGCCCTTTTGACCCGCGGGAAATCTCTGTATTGCTTTGATGAAATTTCCCTCCATAGCGAGCTGACCTGTGATGTGCGGCCGTGGAGGTACACCGCAGTTGTTTCCTCCCTCCCCCACACCCTCAAATCCCAGTCCACTGCACACCAGCATAATGTCCCCATAATAAAGTTGTAGTAATCGTTTTTGTCCCCGCGTAGAGATTCATCATTTAGCCGTTTGACTGCAAAACTGTGCAGCACTAAAGACATCGTAAAAAATCTTTGACAAGAGATAGAGAGAGATTAAAAGAGTGTTTTTCCATTGTATATTCCGTGTAATAGTTAGAAAAGGCTAGTGAACAAAAATTAGTGTTCTATAGTGCTTTGTGATTTAGAAACCATGTGTCATGTAACAGTGGAAGAGTTAATATACAAAAGCTAAATGAACAGGTAGACAGAGTGCTCAAGATAATTTGTCTTTCATGATAAAGTTGTAGGATCTTTTGGTCTTGATTTAGAGATGCATCATGTTTGAATAAATAAGAGAGGAGTGTCAGATTAAAGAGTTTTTCGTTTTCTCTTGTTATTAGCTGTATTAATGCAATAATGCAATATTATGTTCTTCATCATAGAGTTTCATTATAGTCTTTTCTCCTCCCATGTAGAGACGCAACATAAGTGGATAAGAAAAAGCAAAATGTCATGAAATAAGATCGTTCATCTCATCTAATATCTCTCTCTCTCTCTCTCTCTCTCTCTCTCTCTCTCTCTCTCTCTCTCTCTCCCTCTCCCTCTCCCTCTCTCTCTCATCCTCTCTCTCTCTCTCATCCTCTCTCTCTCTCTCTCTCTCTCATCCTCTCTCTCTCTCTCTCTCTCTCTCTCTCTCTCTCTCTCTCTCTCACGCTTTATTATCATTAGTTGTGCTGATGATAATTCAATCTTCAGGATAAAGATACAACACATTTTTTCACCTGTACACATGCATCATAATTCAAGAAGATAAAATAAAGCATCAGTATTTAGACACCTGCCCTTCTCCTGTTACCCTCCCCGTTGTTGTAGGTGACACTTAAGATAATGCATAATGTTTTCCTGGCAAAGAAATGTGCCCACTGAAGATGCCACATCCTAGAGGGGTATTCTTAGAGGCCAAAATCTAAAATTACATGGAGAATTGTCTTAAGAATTTCCTGTACAATGAAGCAACAGTGAAAATTAGAATCCTTTACAATATTTTCTTTCTTCCAGAGATTGTAATACGTAAATCAGTGCAGAATTATTGGCCTTTCTCTCCCACCCCGCTGAGATAATGTGCATGGTGTGTCCAGCATATTGAATCATACCGTATTTTTCACTACAAGTAGAGGCTCATCATAATAAGTAAAACAATTACCGTAGTAAAGAATCATTGTCCTCCCACCCCTTCCAAGATAATGAGCATGATGTGTCCCCTATATTAAAGTTACAAGAATACGATACTCTTATTCCACACAGAGATTCATTGTAAGTAAAAACAGAATACTTGTACAAAATCACTCCTCCCCTCAGAAATGTACATAATTTGTGTATATTAAAGTCATACCACATTTTTTCCCTCCAAATAGTGATTCATCATGATAAGTAAAAATAGAAACCTGATATATAGTCCTCCTCCTCCTCCTCCTCCTCCTCCTCCTCCTCCTCCTCCTCCTCCTCCTCCTCCTGCCCTCCCTTCGTTATTGGCCGCACTGAAGATGAACGAGACTCGGGGTTATTGGTCAAGTCTGCTTCCTGCGGTGCACAATATCGCCTGAGTGGGAAGGTTGGTTGGGTTGGGTTGGGTTGACGGGGGAGGAGAGTCTCTAAATCCTATTCTCATCTATTTGTTTAGTCTTCAACTTTTTTCCCTGTCCGACAACTTGCTTTAGGGGGATTCACTTTTATTTCTCGCTTGATTTTTTTTCTCTCTCACAAGATCGCCAAGATGTGTGACAAGGAAGGGAGAGAGTGAGAGAGAGAAAGAGAATAGGATGAAAATTTTTTGCTTTTTATTCCCATTTGAGAATCGGTAGGAAAGGTTAAGCATCAGTCATGGCGTCCTGGAGTGCCTGTTGGAAAGTTTTAGGAGTGGTTTCGTGTTATCTTCCTCGCAGCATAGCAGACGTTTTCCCCTGATCCAGACCGACAGATAGGTTTATATATATTTCCCCGACCTCCACCCACTCGCAATGGTCTTTTCCGCGCCCTTAAGCCTCTGGGAATGTCCTTTTCTCATCTCGTCTCTGGAATTTTTGAAGTCACTTGCAATATTTCTTTTCTTCTCGTATTTTTAATCCAGTTGTAATCTTCCCGCCTACTTTCCTGGATTTTCTTGAGCTGTAAGTTAATATTCTTCGTGATTTCCTCGCTTCCATGAAATCCTTGAGCCTTAATTCTCAATGCTCTTCAAATTCTCATACCTTTATCATTTTGTAAGCCACAACATCCATTATTTCTTATCTTTCTTGTATTTATGGAATTTTTAAGCCACGACCTGCAATTTTCTTCACGTTTTTTTCACATCCTTCCAATTTTTAAGCCATGGTTTGCAGTATTCTTGCTCTCACGTCTCCAGAATCCATGATCCACGAAGTATAACAGTGTATTATATGCTCCTTCAATCCCAGTCCATTAAAGTCAGAAAATCCTCTCTCAACTCTCAAGAATCCATAAACCAGAACATGTCACACTTCTATACACTCCTATAATCTCAATCCCTCAAGGTCACAGGAACCCCCCAAGAAGGACCTCCCGTGTTAGCACCCAGGGTCCGTATTAATAGAGATTGTTAAGTATGTGCTTTTTTCTTAGATGAATTTCTTGTCTTAAAATCTTAACCTGCCGAAATTGGTCTTATACTTAAGCCATTATCTCATCAGCAGCTTCAAATTTATGGCTGAAGAGATAATGGCTAAAGTACAACACTAAATTCAGGAGGTTAAGATGGATTTTAAGACTAGAAATTCTTCCAAGAGAAAGTTATACACTTAAGAATATTTGATAATACCGGCTCTGACTCGCTCTCTCTCTCTCTCTCTCTCTCTCTCTCTCTCTCTCTCTCTCTCTCTCTCTCTCTCTCTCTCTCTCTCTCTCTCTCTCTCTCCTGGTCCTCCCTTCTGGTCTTAGGTAGAGGCGCGTACGTACCCGCTGCCACCGCTTCAGGTATCCCAGGGTTGTATGGAAATAATCTCTCCTAATGAATGTCAAATTAATCTAATTACTCCGGACAGGTCACATCCTCACTTCCGTGTGCTAATTAAACTAGACTGTTTAACAACCGGGATTTGGCAGTGTCGGGTCACGATGTGTATGCACGAGGGAGAGATTGTCCTGATGAGGCAGCAGCAGAGGCGCGGAATTGTATATTACGCCAAAGAAAGAAGGGTTGTTTGTCTATGTGTGTGTGTGTGTGTGTGTGTGTGTGTGTGTGTGTGTGTGTGTATGTGTGTGTGTGTGTGTGTGGTCTGTACTGGTGATAAGGGAGTGAGGGAATAGTACACACACACACACACACACACACACACACACACACACACACAGTACGAGCTGTTTACATGGGTTTAGTGTGTATCTGTATAGTGTTACTTTTTCTTTGTTCTGTGTGTTGTGTATGTTTGTATTCATGGTCTGTAGTGGTGATAAGGAAGAAGGACCTGCATAAACACACACTCACAGTATATGTTATTTAGAAGGGGGTTTTATGTTTTTGAACCTATGCGTGTTTCTGAATATACGAGTACGTGTTTATATTATAGAATTGTTTATCTTTACTCTTTGTGTGTTTTGATGTGCTTTTATGATTAGGAACTAAGAACCAGTACACTCATCTCACACACACAGTACATAATGTTTATTTGAGTTTATTTTTGTAAGTTTAAACGTATGGGGCATCTGAATGTGTGTATATGCGTATAGTTGTTTTCCTTAGTTTGTTAGTTAGTTTTTAATGTTGATCAAGGGACTAGATAATAGTACATATTCTTTCTGCTATACATACATATAGAGTTCTTTGGTTCAGTGTGTGTGTGTGTGTGTGTGTGTGTGTGTGTGTGTGTGTGTGTGTGTGTGTGTGTGTGTGTGTGTGTGTGTGTGTGTGTCTATGCATAACACATTATTTACCGGAATATACAAGATCATTCAGAGATATCTCCTTGTGACATATAGTGATGACACAAAAACTAGAAAAGATAACGTCTATAAACAAGTTAGAAATCAATGCGCGTGGTGTATTAAACCATTTTATGCTAAACAAAGAGGAGAAAAAATAAGGGTGTAATAATTGAATGTAGTATCATAGGAGCTTCTGGATACAAATGAAAGAAATGTTTTAGATTGTCGTTTGTGTTACATTAGGTGTAGAACTAATTCTCATCTTCAGGGAAATGAAGATGATTTTTTTTACAGTGTTTACCTGCGTATAATATTCCCTCAGGTGTAAAGGTGCGGAGTTTTCTGGATGTTTGAGTAGATGTGTGGTTGTGTGTGGTTCTGTTTGTTTTAGATGTTGTGTTAGGTATAACTATTTTTCACCACTAGGCTAATAGAAAAGGTTTTATGAGCGTACCGTGTTGGGAATTGTATAAATTTTTCTTCAATTAGCTTAGTAGAACAATGGTAAGGGAAATGTAAACAGTAATAACAACTCTGATATCTACAATGGCAAGAAAAGTGTAATTAGAACGATATTAATTCCTTAGTTGCAATTAGTTTGGTTTTCAAGAGTAATATTTTCTCACACAAGACTCATCAGCAAGATTACACACGTGGACGTATAATGCTGCAGTGGAAGACACTGGTTATTTATAGAAAATGGTGCAATATGATGAGAGCGCTGCCTTATCTGTCCATAGGAGCACCAGAGTAAACCTTTAATGGCATTATGTGATATTAGCGAGGCGAGGGCGGGCCAGGGACGCCGGATAGAGAGGAAGGGGCTCGCCGCTAATTCCAATGCAACTTTGGTGAAAATTAAATCCAAATAATAATTGAGGCACGCAGCGAATGAAAGAAAATAATCACTAGTTGCTACGTAACAGTAACGGAATATGGAAAAATCTGGTGCTCTTTAATACAGGCGCGATGTTGATGGTCGGTGAAATAGGTCAAAGTCCCGAAATAGCGCGCTAAAAATGTAGCCAAAAAAAGTGCCGTGTTAGTGGACGACTCAGGAAGCGTGTTTTTATCAACAAGTGGCTGCCTCGCAGGGACCAGCTGTCCGGGACGGGACGGGACGGAGAGAGAGAGAGAGAGAGAGAGAGAGAGAGAGAGAGAGAGAGAGAGAGAGAGAGAGAGAGAGAGAGAGAGAGAGAG
>CM035191.1:10074987-10087487 GCA_020233015.1 Callinectes sapidus
ATTATTATTATTATTATTATTATTATTATTATTATTATTATTATTATTTATTGTTTTTGTTTTTATTGTTGTTACCCTCTTCCTCCTCTTCCTCTTCATCTTCTTCATCTCATATTCAACAGATAAAAAAATGATTTCTGAAAAACAAACTTGGAAGTTTTCATGCATTTTGTACCACACGCTGTCACACACACACACACACACACACACACACACACACACACACACACACACACACACACACACACACACACACACACGCAGCTTTTTGTAAAGGTAATGTCGGTTTATAACAATTGCCTTACTTATAAATCTTTCATTTTTTCAGTTGACTCTAAACTCAGTCTGTAATAAAAGAAGGAAAGAAATGTGAAGTGATCTGTGTGTTACTCAATATCTTTTATCATTGGACTTCAGGTAGTATAATTATGAAAAAAAAATCATGAAGAGTGATGCACATTCTTTTTTTCAATTCATAGAAAGAAGCGATGTTTGTCAAGCTAGGTTCCCCATGTTTCTTGTAATGTAAACTAAGTCAGTGTATTAGATGAGGTAAGATTTACATGTTCCTTCTAATCTACAGCAACACGAGGCATTTAGTGAGGCAGGAGCCAGGCAGTGTTGAGCGAGCCAGGAGCTGGGCAGTGAGTTCCGTCCTACACTGCTGGGTTCCGGAGGTTTTATCCCTCGTCGTGGCACTGCTGCCTTCACCGCTGCCACGTTAACCGGCACGCTGTCTTGCCCTCAGCACTCGCCTGCTCCGACCTTCGTGTGTGTGGCCGTATTAACATAGTTTATTCAGAATTTCAGAACCTCTCCTCCAAAATTAATTCGAGTAATTACCTGCTAAATTTCCGCCGTCCTGTACACGCCTGGTGGGGCCGCACTGACGTCAAGTACAGCTGCGCCTCTTCCTATTTCATTTAATTATACTTATTGTTCGCTCTCCTTCGTGACGCCACGGCCACCCGCTGCTTCTCTCGCCGCTTGCTTTCTTACCCGCTGCGATAGTTTTGCTAACCCGCTTTTGCTTGTCAGGGAAACGAGTGCGTGCATTGGCGTCAAAATAAATTCATTAACTCGCAGGGTAAATAAACACCTGAATATTAATGCACCACTAGTAGTAAAGGAATGGGTGGATATTTCCTCTCTGTACAACTTTGGGGAAAACATGTAGCAAGTTTTGGCCTTAGGGAGCTGATGTAACACACTGGGACAAGTAGTGCGGTACTTGGAGCAGGAACACGGTGAGGGTGTAGCACTACTGTAACGGGTTGCTTAACTGTGCATTGAGTGTAGTATTGTCTACGTACTTATGAGATGGTGACTCGTAAAACACACACACACACACACACACCCACCCACCCACCCACCCACCCACACACACACGCACGCACGCACGCACGCACGCACGCACGCACGCACGCCCGCCCGCACGCACGCACTCACGCACGCACACACACACACACACACACACACACACACACACACACACACACACACACACACACACACACAGTTTCCGTTACCTACTTTTTTCATTGGCCACCTACGTACGTGTAAGTACAAGTTCCGTACACTCCGTAACGTACCAAGGCTTTAATAACTTCTTTTATCACTGTATTCATTTTGCATCTGATAATAATTATGCTTGGCTGCCAGAAAATGCAGTCCATTAACGAGATGAATGGCAAAAAAATAAAGAGGATATGCTGGTGTGGGACCACGTGAGAGTGAAGGTGTGGATCAATGCATGAGGTGGCGGAGAGGATGCAGGCATCGCCCGAGCCTGGGGAAGCAGTCGAATAAATCTCTTGTATAAAGGCACAGGCAAAAAAAGGGAAATGCACAACCGGAGGGGGGACGCCACCACCCTTTTGAGCATACCAGGGAAAGTCTTTGCCAACGTCAGCGGTGCACGAGGAAGGGGGGACGCCCGGGACCAAGAAATAGGAAGCAGAGTCGAGTTTCCAACCCAGAAGGGAGGAGAGGCAGAGCAGGCGGTAGATGTAGATCAAATGTTTTCTCTGACGAAGCTCTTAGGCGGTGGCCGAGGGGAGTGGGGGAGCTGTACGTGCTTTTGTGGCTGTAGAGGCGGTCGGTGGCAAGCTGGGAGGTGCGGGGGACCCTTGTGGAAGGTGAGGAGTAAATACAAAGTGAATTGAGGGTTGTCGTGGGTAGCGGGAGCCGTGATGGTGGGGGGGAGGGCAGCGTGCATTGGGCAGGAACTGGTGGTCAGTAGCTCACCTTGCCGACGCTGGCTTGACCAGTTGCGTTTCTTACACTTCTTGCACACGTAAAGGGTGCATTCATCAGTGTATGCATGTAGGGAGCTATCTGAGTGCCGGTACTTACAGCTGTGAGCTGCGCGCCAACGACACTGCATCGCAACTGTCCTGCTTGGCTGTCTCCTTCACCCACTGCAGGATGGAAATGTAGAGATGGTTAACTGAAGTACAATAGTCAACCAAATTGATTGATTAATTTGTTAAGTTAATCATTTTAATGAGTAAGGAAATTAACAAGCATGTATTTATTTTTGTTTATTTGTTTATTAATTAATTAAATTAATCATTAATTCATATTATGTATCTATATATTTATGTACACACTTACACACGCGCGCGCGCACACACACACACACACACACACACACACACACACACACACACACACACATTAACATCCTTCTCTAGAAACAAAAGTCTCTGTGGATTGCATCTCCGTCTTCTTTCCCGATGTGGATATTTTCTCTAATACAGTTATTCGTGTAAAAGAATGTATTAAAATTAAATAGAAGAATTAGAAGCTGGAGGTCTGTTACTGTATTTACTCGCATTCACTTGTACAGGTACTTCTTTCAATGTTACAGGGGAATCCAACCAAAGGCAAAATAAAGTGTGATAAAAACGGTCCACTGAGATATGTATGTATACAAGATTAAAGAGATGGTGTTTTTTTTTTTTTTCTCTCTCTCTCTCTCTCTTCATTTTTTTTATTTGGTATGAAAAATGTATGTGTGGTTAAGTGCATGGTTTTTTTTATGTAGAAGGGAGGCGGCCAAGCGCAACAAAAATAGAGCAAAAAAGCCCACTGAAGAGCCAGTACCTGGGAAAGTTCAGATTCATTAGCCGAAAGAATGAGATGAGTGTCTTGATTCCTCCCTCTTGAAACAGTTCAAGTCATAGGCAGATGGAAATACAGAAGCAGGGAGAGAGTTCCAGAGTTTACCAGAAAAAGGGATGAAAGACTGAGAATACTGGTTAACACTTGCATTAGAGAGGTGGACAGAATAGGAGTGAGAGGAGAAGGCAAGTCTTGCGCAGCGAAGCCGCGGAAGTAGGGGAGGCATGCAGTTAGTAAGATCAGTTAGTAAGATCAGTAAGAGCAGTTAGCATGAAAATAGCGGTAAAAGAGAACAAGAGAGGCAACATTGCGGCGATGAGAAAGAGACTGAAGACAGTCAGTCAGAGGAGAGGAGTTGATAAGACGAAAAGGTGATGGGGGAGAGTTGTCTTTTGTTTTACATTGTATCATACCTTCACCAACCATTTTTAAGCAGAAACATGACACCTAATATTGTATTTCACACCCAGTCACAACTCATAGTCACCATCCCTCATCATCTCATCCCTACTATTGCATCCCATCACCTATCAACAACTCTGACCTCTCTCCATCACTGGCCCAGTAAAGCATTGAGTCCATGAGCGACCAAAACAGTGAGCGTTCATATGTCAGGCCTGTTGGTGAAGCGACAACACCGACGCTAGTAATGGTAAATGAATAGTTAATATACAATGCACAGGTCTCATCACGTTATCAATTAAACTATATTACGAGCACATGTAATTATGAATCTATTTTAATTACCGTGTGTGTGTGTGTGTGTTTGGTTTAGCGAGCGTGCAGCGGAAATAACCCATCCTCCAGCATCTTTGATTTACTCATGAGGCTTCAAAAAATCCCATCCGATATGAATTTGTTGGCTATTGTTCTGTAATTGTTGCAATTCAAGTGTTGTCAGAATTTAAACACTAACCATAACGAACAAGATACCAAAAATACCTCATCTGCTCGAATCACCCAGGAATTTACTTATCTGCTTCACTTTATAATTGTTCTTTTTACACTAATAGTTGGCTGAACATCATCATAAGCTAATTTATAAATCAATTAGATTTTTTTACAGTAATCATCTTGACATACGTATTAGGAATTGAACTTGGGTTGTTTTACGTCAACAATCAACTTCGTGAAGCCTATTTCCAATTTTGAAATCAACACCAATAGACTTCTATAGAATATTCAACGTGTGTAGAAGGGGAAACGTCCCACCGCTACGTATGGCCTTTGAGTCGCCTCCACCATTTTTCACCCTCCCAGGTGATAACTCTACACAGGAGCTTCATCCATCTACATAGGAGGTATGTTTCATTACTATGGAGGATTCCACTCCTATTGTTGTATTAGACAAAGTGGAGTCAAAAGTTTTCATCTTATCAACCCCTCTCCCCTGAGTAACTGCTTTCAGCCTCTTTCTCACCACTGCAATATTGCATATCATGGTATCTTTTACCTTTATCATCACGCCAACTACACTTCTGATCTTTCTAACTATATGCTTCCCCTCCTTCCATCACCTCGTTATAGAAGTCTCTTTTTTCTCTCACCTCTATTTTGAATACCTTTCTAATGGAAGAGTTAACCATTACTCTCACGAATTCATCTTTTTCACTGATAAACTCTGGAATTCCCTGCCTGTTTTTGTATTTTATCTTCCTAAGTTCTGAACTCATTTCAGAGGAAGGTTTTAAGTCATTCATCACATACAGTTTTGGTCCAGTATGGAGATCAAAACCCCATTGGACATTATTTTTTTATATCTTTTGTTTCCCTTGGCAGGTTATCTTGTTACATAAAAAATATATTTCCACTTACCTTAAGCAGAACACCCTCACCCAAGTGGCCTTACCTGTGGATGGGAAAAGTTATAGTGAAAATGGAGCTTTATTTATATCATCACTTTTTCGTTTTGCTCCCCTGCATAGTTAAGAAAACATGGACACCTTTATTAACCATCTCCACAATATTGAGTATGAAATCTTTTCTGTATTCTTTCCTTTTGATCCTTTCCTGTGTGTGTGTTATTCACCACGGTCGCTTGCTGGTTACGCGCGCGCGCGCGCGCGCGTGTGTGTGTGTGTGTGTGTGTGTGTGTGTGTGTGTGTGTGTGTGTGTGTGTGTGTGT
The DNA here is from genome assembly GCA_020233015.1 of Callinectes sapidus. Taxonomy (NCBI): domain Eukaryota; kingdom Metazoa; phylum Arthropoda; class Malacostraca; order Decapoda; family Portunidae; genus Callinectes; species Callinectes sapidus. The sequence continues at coordinate 10,080,239 of CM035191.1, forward strand.
GTGTGTGTGTGTGTGTGTGTGTGTGTGTTTTCACTTAATTTCCTGTATAAAAAATTTCTTATATTATGATAATTATAAAGACCAAACAAAATAAACGTTTGAAACAAATCACTGTTCTAATGGGAGATATCACTAGCTCCTGGCATGACTGCCAGATTCACCAGGTACCATAATATTGCACGGAATAGCTGGTTTGTTGCATATTGTATTCCTAACACAGATAACTGGATGGAAATTCCTCTTCACTTTAATAATGAAACACTGACCTCTGCACAGGTGAAGTGAAATATTTTTTAAAGATTTTACTTTATACCGGAGAGAGCGAGCTTGGTACAAAGGGTGACAGTTTTTAGCTCTATAAGATTGTCATTCGTGTCAACTCAAACAACTCCCAACGGATAGTGTAAATGTAAAATTACAAAAGAAAAGTGCTGGAAGTAATAAAAACACGGAATTGCAGTAGACACATTGTAACACGTAACGGACGACTACTCTGTACTGCGAGAAAATGCCGACGAACTTCTGAATCAAACCAGCCAGCGAACAGTGAAAATCTGACCGTTCCTGACATCTCCCATTAGCATTTTTTTTTCAGAGATTACAATTTAATTATAAATTCCGGTAACAGTCAAATCAAAAGTAATTTATCAGTATTCTCAAAAATTTGAGATGTTCCATTTACTTCAGCTACCCCTGACACAACACAGAATGGTTTACTATTAGTTCAAACATTGCTATTACGCGCATAACTGCATAAAATAAATTTCTAATACTATGCACAATTTGAGCTGTGTACATTAAAGTACGACAGAAAACACATTATGCTGGTAATTTACTTCCCAATCTCACGCCAATTTAGCTTGAGATATAGCTGACCCCCCTCTCCGAATGTAAATAAGTGAAAATGTATAGAATAAATAAAAAAAAAACAAATAAGAATAAATAAAGAGATATAATTCCAAAGTAATCTCTCTAATAGAAGAAGAAAGGCCGACCCACGATGCAGCACATTTTAAAACAATCTGCTGGTGACTGCTCTTGTGCATACTAATGAGAGAGCTGATCAATGAAGTATTCATATCTGTATTGTCGGTTCACACAGATTAACATTCCTCTTCCACCTCTGCTGATACCAGCTACTGATCTTCTTTCGTCTCTGTGCAGATAGACTAATAAATGTCCAAGAATGTAAAAAAGTCTTCACCTGTTGACCAATGTGTTAAGGTCTATATGATTTTGAGGCATCAATCATATTATCTTCAGACAGGAATTCAGTCAGTCCCTCTAAAAATAGTTCAGTTACCTTTTGACACATCAATTGCATTCCTGTTTTCAATATTAGGCACTTTCAGTACAGAGCTCACGTGACGTGGCCAACACAGTCACATGTACCCATTTGCCCTCCCTACACGTGATGCAAATTTGAGGGACGGCGTTCAATCCACAACTGACAGATAGATACACTCACAGTACAAAGGAAATTTGATGTGTGTGTGTGTGTGTGTGTGTGTGTGTGTGTGTGTGTGTGTGTGTGTGTGTGTGTGTGTGTGTGTGTGTGTGTGTGTGTGTGTGTGTGTGTGTGCCTATATGTCTGTACCCACATACAAGCAACCGCAGGTCAGCTTGGCTCCCAGGCCGGGCTGGAGAACTTCCGCTTAACCGCAGAGGAATCCAGTAAAAATGCCAAGTACTGCTTGAAAACAACAACCATTTATAGTGTTTACAACGAAAAATCTTTTGGTGTTGACCACATTCCTGGCTGTTATTGCAATACTGTGGACTCGCATCTCTTGCTTCCTACCACAGCTGGCTTTTTCGTAACCTCTCCAAACACACACACACACACACACACACACACACACACACACACACACACACACACACACACACACACACACACACACACACACACACACACACACACACATCCTTGTAGACTGATGGATATCTGCACCTGTAGACTAAACGAAATTGAAATAATATACCTGTCTTTCCTTTTCATGTAAGACATATCCTTTGCCACATTGCATCTCTCTCTCTCTCTCTCTCTCTCTCTCTCTCTCTCTCTCTCTCTCTCTCTCTCTCTCTCTCTCTCTCTCTCTCTCTCTCTCTGAGACCATTACCGAAGTAAAATGTGACTGCGCAGTTGGAGGAAATGGTGCATAGTTTTTGTTTCCGCTGAGCTTCTTTGAAAGACGTGAAAGAATTGCTAGTTCAAGTTTGAGGTTTATTATTTGTACAAAAATTTATGTGAGTATTAAAGAAGAGGAAAGAAAGAGAGGATGAAAGGAGAAGAAGAAGAAGAAGATGAAGAAGAAAGAAGAAGAAGACGAAGTCGATGACGAAGACGAAGACGAAGACGAAGAAGTAGAAGATGAAGATGAAGAAAAAGAAGATGATGATGATGAAGATGAAGAAAAAGAAGATGGTGATGATGAAGATGAAGAAGAAGAAGAAGAAGAAGAAGAAGAAGAAGAAGAAGAAGAAGAAGAAGAAGAAGACGAAGACGAAGACGAAGACGAAGAAGAAGAAGAAGAAGAAGTAGAAGAAGAAGAAGAAGAAGAAGAAGAAGAAGAAGAAGAAGAAGAAGAAGAAAGAAGAAAGACGAAGAAGAAGAAGAAGAAAAGATGATGATGATGATGAGTAAGAAAAAAAAATCAAAATTATGAAAAATGAAAGGAAAATGTAAGCAAAATATGCTAACAAGCAGAAACAACAAAAATAAGAAGAAGCATAATCACAGAAATTGAAGGAACCATTTAGGGAATTACAAGATTACCGCTCAGACAGTTAAGAGAGGACCCGAGGAAAATTAATTCTCGAGTTTAAATGTGAAGTCTGGAAACACGCATTTAGACAGACAGAGAGAAAACTGACGTAAAACAAAGAAAAGAAGGAGTAAATGAGGTTCTCAGTGGAAAAAAAAGTGTGATCTGAGAAAAATATATATACATGCTTGAAAATATGACGTAATAATTAATATAAGAAGACTTGAAGGATAAATAAATAGATGAATTAATGACACTGGATGAGGTAATAGAGTGTGAACCAAGAGAGACATAGTAAAATATAACCTTGAAAAATATGAAGGATAAAATCAATATATAACGACCGAGAGAATAAATGAATGAACGAATTATTAAAATTAGATAGAATAACACAAATGTGTGAACTAGGAGAGACTTGGAGAAATTAATCAGAAAAAATAATATGATGATGAATCTATAAATGAAGGACGAAAAAAAAATCAAAAAGAAAAGTGAAAAAAGTGCCAGAAAGAGCAAGGGAAATAATAGGAAATACTAATAAAATCTCGGAGCATGAGAGCAAGAAATAGGAGCACAAGGAATGGAATGGCAAAGAAATGGAATGGAGGCAACAACTATGCATGTAAATTCCCAGAATGGAGCACGTGAAATTATGAGAGAGACAAGGACAACTAACCAGCGACGAGGGCATGTAACACACACACACACAGAGAGAGAGAGAGAGAGAGAGAGAGAGAGAGAGAGAGAGAGAGAGAGAGAGAGAGAGAGAGAGAATCCAAAATGACATTGACAATAATAACTGCGTAGTATTAATAATGACACTACAACTACTATTTTTATAGTACTAGCACTAAAAGTACTAAATGAAAATAAGAACAAAAACAACACCAACAATGATAATAATAAAAGCAACAACAACAACAACAATGATAACAACAATAACAACAACAACAACAACAACAATTATAACAATTATAACAACAACAACAACAGCAACAGCAACAGCAACAGCAACAACAACAACAGTAATAATAATAATAAATAGTAATAATAATAATAATAATAATAGTTATTATTATTATCATCATCATCATCATCATCATCATCATCATCATTATTATTATTATTATTATTATTATTATTATTATTATAAACACAACAGTAACGAAAATGAAGATAAAAAATAATATTCAACAATAATGGAGTCTTTTAGAGTAATAGAAATATTGAATATGATCATTTTTATTACCAACTTTTACTCTCCACTTATCAGGAACTCGAAATTTGAAACAATTGTATCAGTCACTGTCATCTTTTCAGTACTTTCTCTATCATCCACGTGTTCTCTTTTTCTGTCTACTCACACACGTACGTGTTCCCTCTCCTTACTAAATATAGACTCTTCTATCTCCTTCCCTTATCTCCTGGGAACATGTCTTCCCTATGGAGAATACACCAGCGTTTGCAACTCTCGCCGCATTCCAAAGCTACATACTTGTCCTCTTCACTGATTGGTCAATTTCACTCCTTCCTTGAGTCGCTTTGCTTTTATAAACCTCATATATTGTACACTCCCCAAAGTGTTAAACTGCACGACTTCACTCCAAAACCGACAGACATCATACTCATTACCAATCAAGCCACGTGATAACTATCGTCCACTTTCCGTCACGTCGCTCTGTTGTACAATACAAGAATATATGCAGTGTGTCTACATGAGTATCTCCTTCAAAACCCTACGACCTGATAGCTATCAAAACACACCTACGCACTCCAAGCCTTCACGCCACTTTCGTCTCCACGCTAACCAACACAGAAGTCATCTCCAACTAACACAGTGGTGGCACCCACATCTAACACAGCAGTGGTCACGCCATCCAACACAAGTGGTGCCAGCTTCCAACCAATACAGTTCTGGTGAACCCTACTAAGGAAACTCAAATTACGTGTGTGTGTGTGTGTGTGTGTGTGTGTGTGTGTTCCCAGCCCTCAGTAGGGAATAGAAATGTGACGTAAACAATGACATTTTGATAGAACACAAAATAAAATACTTTATCTTACCATTCGTACATTCTACGTAGCTTTCCGTATTGTCATTCTAGTTCAGGTTTAGGTAGTTAGTAATCATTTCAGCAAATTCTAGATAAGTAACAAATTTTCGTTTCGTTTTCATTCCAAACTTACATTGTGATGGGTACAGGAAAATTCGCCTCTGCCAGTTTTATGTGAAATTGCAGTTTGAATGACGGTAATTAGCTGCAGTTCAAACCAATGATATGATTTCTGCAAAGCGAGCTTTCAGTGTGGGCTCAAGGAGTTTGAGTCAGCTATTAGGCAGTTAGTCCTTTAATGAGTGAATTTGTGATTCACCATTTCCATGATATATATCAAGGCATTGAAATTCACTTCTTTGAATGACAGTCAATACTTCGTCCCAAAACCAAGAATTTGATGCTCCTTCTTCAGTTTAACAAAATATCTGATTTGCTTATTATCACCTCTTCGTAATGTTACCAGGTTCCTATACCTGATTATTTCATTCCGTGACCTCGTGGTTTTCCCAAATCTAACTAAAAATGAATACATTGGTAAATCTAACTAAAAATGAATATAAACACTTGATATCTGTCTCTGCAAAGAAGAAGCAGGGAAAGACTTTCCCGCGGTTAAAGTCTTCTTTATTCCAGCTTTCCGTTTATGCTGGACACGTACGTGGCACAGCTCTCCCCAGCCTGACGTGTAAGGCGAGAACTGGAGGGGACTGTCTCAGGCAGGCGGCTTTTATTCATTATTGTTATTTTTTACCATTATAATTATTTTCATTATTATTATTATTACTTACTATTGTTGTTACTAGTATTATCACACACACACACACACACACACACACACACACACACACACACACACACACACACACACAACACACACACACACACACACCTGAACGACTTTTAAATCAAACAAGTCACCTACATAGCGTATTGTCTTCCGTCAGGAATATGTATAAGTACAGGGAAGGCGTATCTCGGTCCCCTCACTCCGTCCCTTTCAGATGGCTTTTACGAACACACGGGGAATACGGCGGCAGTATTTTTCCCCCTGTTACCGCAGGCGATATGCGAGTGGTGACATTCATGAGCTGCAAGAGACACTGGTGAGATGGAACAGTGCACTGAAGGATGCGGGCTTGACTATGAATGTTGGGGAGACGGAGATGATGAAAGTAAAGAAAAAAGACAATGTTAACAGCTCGTGAAATAAGATTAATTACAAAAGCAAACAACATTACTCATTACCATTTTCTGTGGCACTTGGTTAATTGTACTCTTTTTTTTTAAATATATATTCCTCTGTTAAGCTTTTATAATATTGCAGTATATCATTATACGTGTTTTATGTGATTAACAAAATTAACTGAACTTAACTACTTCGACCAACAAGAACAATAACAACAACATTATGTGATTTAAGAATACATATTCAAAACTTTTCGTTATGTTTCAGGTATGGAACAACAAAATAATTCATTCACTATTCTTTAATTTAATCAACGATAAAATGCATCACTTATTTTGCTAGTTGAGTGACAAACAATATGTACCATAACAAAGGAGATTAAAAGAAATTAAAAGTACTTGTAAAAAGGAAATGCAACAAGTCCAAATGGCTAAACATTTTATAGTTCGGCATCATAAAAGGGTAATGGTGGTATCACACACAATATCTCTGAAAGTTTCTTGGAATCCATACCTTATTTATTTACTTTTTATGGAAGTCACTATTGTACTTCCAATTCAAGAAATAGGTGTAAAGTTAAACACCTTTATATCTCATTAGAATGGTGTAATGAGTATGTGGCATATTTGTCAATGATGAAAAATATGAATTATTTGTTATATATGGGAACTATCTAATTGATATTTCTGATTTATTTGTCTCTCTAATCTTCTTCCTTTTACCACAATGGTGGAAAGACACAGTGCTGATCCTAGTATAGGTAGGTGACGGTAAGCAGTCTCGGTATTTTCCCTTTTGAGGTGGACATGTCACTGTTGGTTAATTAATCAGGAACATGCCAGCGTGTATTAACTGAGAGAATATAATGCAGCAGTGTCGCTATCTATACTGTGCAACCCTGCGACAAGACTAGGTTCAAATTTAACGAAACCAATGCGACACCATAATAAGGGAGTAAAAATACCTTCCTGCGGTAGAGATTAAAGTAGAGTTGTGGTTACTCGACGTACGCTTCACCTTTGTAAGAGAACTGTAGCGACAACTTTGCTGGAAAAGGCTGTTGTACCATATCACATCTTATCCACAAGGATATACCAGGCTGTACCGTCGCCTCTGATCCACAAAACTGTACCGTCGCCTGTGATCCACTAAGCTACACCGTCACGTCTTACGAGTATTCACCTCGGAACCCAAACAACAATAGTGACATCATAGAAATACACGTCGGGGCCTTGGATCAC
>CM035191.1:10102166-10104666 GCA_020233015.1 Callinectes sapidus
GAGAGAGAGAGAGAGAGAGAGAGAGAGAGAGAGAGAGAGAGAGAGAGTAATAGGCTATCAGGTGAAGTTGGAAGGTGCGTGGGATGCAGTCAAGGAGAGAGGTCATGGTGAAGTGAAAGAGGAATGGCGGCTGTGATGTGATGTGCAGAGGAGTTTTGTCGTATGAAAGAAAAGTGGTCGGGTGAGGAAGGTAAATGAATGGTAAAGTCAATTTTACTGTATATGGGAAAAAGAGGCGTGCATATTGAGTGTGGCTGCAGAGGAAAGATGAGGTGTCACATAAGAAATATAAAGCAAAAATCTATCTAACGAGAATTGTGATTGATGCAAAAGAGATTTCAGATGAAAGGCGGAACAGTAGATTGAAAAAAAAAAAAAAAACGCCAGGTGAACGAGAAAATGGCTTGGAAGAAGAAAGTGAACGAGAAAACGTGAACGTCTGAGCAAGAATAGAGCGTAGGATTAAAGAATATTTTGTTGAAAGAGAAAAATGTTGTTAGCAGGAATTAGGAACACCATTTTCAGGAATTCCTAGATGCAGAAGAGGATTACGAGGAGTTTGAATTCTTTAAGGACAAAAATAAGAATGGAAGAAAATGTGAAAAAGTTAAGAAATTAAATGAGTCCTGAATTACGAGAGAGCCAGTAAAGGGGATGAAATTTCCAGGTGTAGATGGACGTGCGGTCGATGTCTGGAGTGGTGGTGCGACTGTTACTGAATGGGTAGTAAATCTATTTAAGGTAGTTTTCTTGGATATCATTATTATGATGCCGACCATTATTTCACCAGCTAACTGCCTGAAAGGATATTTGTAAGAAGAAACGAATGATTTTGTCGCACCAAGAAGTCATAGCAGCTTTCTTTAACCCTTATTCACTTACAGAATTGATACAATAACAACAGCAATAACAATAGTAATAATTATGATAACAACAACAACAACAACAACAACAACAACAACAACAACAACTACAACAACAACAATAATAATAATAACAATATAATAATAATAATAATAATAATAATAATAATAATAATAATAATAATAATAATAATAATAATAATAATAATAATAATAATAATAATAATAATAATAATAATAATATTTAACCCTATGAGAGGGAAGAATAAATGAGGTAGGTAATACGATGGAAGCAATCCTTAAAAGTGTATCTGAAGTTTCGCTACAAAACGAACTCCTGTCATGACATTCCTGGAAATGGAAGTCTGACTGACGCTTTACCAGTCTACTGGGAGATAGGTGTGTAGAAAGCATTTGTGAGAAAATATGAATTTTGGTGAAAATATAGAATACCACCTGTTAAATCATTGTTCTCTTCAAATTCACACTCTCACCTACTTCTTACACTTCTTAGTGCAGCTGCTAAGTCCCCTGTTATATGTAATTGATGTGCATATTCACTCAATGAAATAATGCCACAAGAAATTTCAGATGATATAGGTTTATTAAATCTATATAAATCCCACTATTCATCTACTCTAAGATTTTTTGTTACATGACATGACACAATCAGTGGTGACGTGCACAATCTATACGTCAAAATGTCATATATTGTTTCAACTGTCAGTTTTTACTTCCACATTGTAAAGATATCGTTTATTAAGAGGTTAAGAGATTAAGGAGCATTTAATTCTTTTTAAGATACCCTTTACCGTTATATTCCTCGAGAAAGCCGAAAGCGAGGTGGTGGCTGGCCGAATTAATTTTGTCGAGGAGAACAGATTTATCGCTACGTCGGGTAATAGAAAAAGGAAAGGCTCGCCAGAAGGGACCCAGTTTTCCTCAAATTCAAAAAGCAAAAAGGAGCTATAATATTTTCTAGTAGATAAGCTGGATATGAGACCAACAGTTGCTGGGGTAATGGCTGCTACAATTATAGTGTATGTTACAGATAAGGTAATGGAGGTACACAAAATTATTACAGTCATGAGTGAGCGTTCTGGTGAAGAGACAGTTACAGCTCCAAGCCACGACTCTCATGAAACACGACCACATCATAAATGCTGCCGTCCTTGCATAAAACATCTGGACATTCGTTATAGCTTCGGCAATATTCGCTGGTTTGCTCTTTCCATGGTCTACACCACTAGTGATGTTGTGATAGGTATGGATTAAAACAAAAGATCGTTATCAATATCCAGCTTTGTTAGTGAGCTTAGAAAGAAGTTTTGGTTGTTATTTACCGTGCTGTGACTGAAACTCATTGTGAAACAGTAAGTGTATTTACTAAATAAAATGCAAGGAAAAATACACCTTTCATATCAGGGGAGCTCATCAGCTAAGCCCTATACAGATAACCATTGTAAATAAGATGGGAGAAACAGAACGTTTAGTTGCTACACAGAGCAATTTGTGAGTGTAGATAAAGAACGTGAGTGTAGATCAAGACAGGAAAATTATTTAGACGGTCAAGAACAGTGTGATGCAATCCCATTCACGCGAGAATCTTTTATGCAGCACCTCTGACGAGCTGTGAA
>CM035191.1:10107166-10113031 GCA_020233015.1 Callinectes sapidus
ATTACTAGTACCCAACACATCATCTTTTTTTGTCTGGATGTTCCCCGCTGAATATCAATTGACCCCTTCAGTACTGGGACACAATTTTATCACGAGTTTTGGGTATGATTAGGCGGTTCTGTTAGCATTGGGAAGGGTCTATGGGAGTCAGAAGATCAATGGCCAGAGTCTATACTATTGTCACCCCCCCATGTTTCTGAAGCTGTATAGAATCGCCAAATGACAAGCAAAATAAATAGGAAAATGCGTCCCAGTACTGAAGGGGTTAAGTAGCTAACAGACTCATTACCCCCCATCACTAACATAATAATACCTTTACATTATCATCCATTACTGCCAATTTCTCTTCATCAGTACTATCATTAGGGATTACACTCTCGTTATCAATTCCTGCCATCGTCACACCTCCCAGCAGCACTCATCACTTTCATCACCAATTAAGGACTGCAGCATCACCCCTCATCACTCCCCGTCACCACGAATCACGTCCATTAGTTCATTATTCTCAACCATCATCGTGTTGAGTGTTATGTACGTAAAGCCAAGGTCATAATATACAGTTACACAAACGCACACGCACACGCACACGCACGCACGCACGCACGCACACACACACACACACACACACACACACACACACACACACACACACACACACACACACACACACACATTTACATCCTTCTCTAGAAACAAAAGTCTATGTGGATTGCATCTCCGTCTTCTTTCCCGATGTGGATATTTTCTCTAATACAGTTATTCGTGTAAAATAATGTATTTAGATTAAATAGAAGAATTAGAAGCTGGAGGTCTGTCACTGTATTTACTTGCATTCACTTGTACAGGTACTTCTTTCAATGTTACTGGGGAATCCAACCAAAGGCAAAATAAAGTGTGATAAAAAAAGGTCCACTGAGATACCGGTCGTATACAAGATTAAAGAGATGGTTTTTTTTTTTCTCTCTCTCTCTCTCTCTCTGCATTCTTTTTTTATTTGGAATGAAAAATGTATGTGTGGTTAAGTGCATGCTTTTTTATGTAGAAGGGAGGCGGCCAGGCGCAACAAAAATAAAGCAAAAAAGCCCACTGAAGAGCCAGTCCCTGGGAAAGTTCAGATTCTTTAGCCGAAAGAATGAGATGAGTGTCTTGATTCCTCCCTCTTGAAAGAGTTCAAGTCAGAGGCAGATGGAAATACAGAAGCAGGGAGAGAGTTCCAGAGTTTACCAGAAAAAGGGATGAAAGACTGAGAATACTGGTTAACATTTGCATTAGAGAGGTGAACAGAATAGGAGTGAGAGAAGGTAAGTCTTGCGCAGCGAAGCCGCGGAAGTAGGGGAGGCATGCAGTTAGTAAGATCAGAGGAGCAGTTAGCATGAAAATAGCGGTAAAAGAGAGCAAGAGAGGCAACACAGCGGCGATGAGAAAGAGACTGAAGACAGTCAGTCAGAGTAGAGGAGTTGATAAGACAAAAAGGTGATGGGAGAGAGTTGTCTTTTGTCTTACATTGTATAATACCTTCACCAACCATTTTTAAGCAGAAACATGACACCTAATATTGTATTTCAAACCCAGTCACAACTCATAGTCACCATCACTCATCATCTCATCCCTACTATTGCATCCCATCACCTATCAACAACTCTGACCACTCTCCATCACTGGCTCAGTAAAGCATTGAGTCCATGAGCGACCAAAACAGTGAGCGTTCATATGTCAGGCCTGTTGGTGAAGCGACAGCACCGACGCTAGTAATGGTAAATGAATAGTTAATATATAATGCACAGGTCTCATCACGTTATCAATTAAACTATATTACGAGCACATGTAATTATGAATCTATTTTAATTACTGTGTGTGTGTGTGTGTGTGTGTGTGTGTGTGTGTGTGTGTGTTTGGTTTAGCGAGCGTGCAGCGGAAATAACCCATCCTCCAGCATCTTTCATTTACTCATGAGGCTTCAAAAAATCCCATCCGATATGAATTTGTTGGCTATTGTTCTGTGATTGTTGCAATTCAAGTGTTGTCAGAATTTAAACACTAACCATAACGAACAAGATACAAAAAATACCTCATCTGCTCGAATCACCCGGCAATTTACTTATCTGCTTCACTTTATAATTGTTCTTTTTACACTATTAGTTGGCTGAACATCATCATAAGCTAATTTATAAATCAATTAGATTTTTTTACAGTAATCATCTTGACATACGTATTAGGAATTGAACTTGGGTTGTTTTACGTCAACAATCAACTTCGTGAAGCCTATTTCTAATTTTGAAATCAACACCAATAGACTTCTATAGAATATTCAACGTGTGTAGAAGGGGAAACGTCCCACCGCTGCGTATGGCCTTTGAGTCGCCTCCACCATTTTCCACCCTCCCAGCTGATAACTCTACACAGGAGCTTTATCCATCTACATAGGAGGTATGTTTCATTACTATGGAGGATTCCACTCCTATTGTTGTATTAGACAAAGTGGAGTCAAAAGTTTTCATCTTATCAACCTCTCTCCCCTGAGTGACTGCTTTCAGCCTCTTTCTCACCACTGCAATATTGCATATCATGGTATCTTTTACCTTTATCATCACGCCAACTACACTTCTGATCTTTCTAACTATATGCTTCCCCTCCTCCCATCACCTCGTTATAGAAGTCTCTTATTTCTCTCACCTCTATTTTGAATACCTTTCTAATGGAAGAGTTAACCATTACTCTCACGAATTCATCTTTTTCACTGATAAACTCTGGAATTCCCTGCCTGTTTTTGTATTTTATCTTCCTAAGTTCTGAACTCATTTCAGAGGAAGGTTTTAAGTCATTCATCACATACAGTTTTGGTCCAGTATGGAGATCAAAACCCCATTGGACATTATTTTTTTATATCTTTTGTTTCCCTTGGCAGGTTACCTTGTTACATAAAAAATATATTTCCACTTACCTTAAGCAAAACACCCTCACCCAAGTGGCCTTACCTGTGGATGGGAAAAGTTATAGTGAAAATGGAGCTTTATTTATATCATCACTTTATCGTTTTGCTCCCCTGCATAGTTAAGAAAACATGGACACCTTTATTAACCATCTCCACAATATTGAGTATGAAATCTTTTCTGTATTCTTTCCTTTTGATCCTTTCCTGTGTGTGTGTTATTCACCACGGTCGCCTGCTGGTTACGCGCGCGCGCGCGCGCGCGCGTGTGTGTGTGTGTGTGTGTGTGTGTGTGTGTGTGTGTTTTCACTTAATTTCCTGTATAAAAAATTTCTGATATGATAATTATAAAGACCAAACAAAATAAACGTTTGAAACAAATCACTGTTCTAATGGGAAATGGGAGATATCACTAGCTCCTGGCATGACTGCCAGATTCACCAGGTACCATAATATTGCACGGAATAGCTGGTTTGTTGCATATTGTATTCCTAACACAGATAACTGGATGGAAATTCCTCTTCACTTTAATAATGAAACACTGACCTCTGCACAGGTGAAGTGAAATATTTTTTAAAGATTTTACTTTATACCGGAGAGAGCGAGCTTGGTACAAAGGGTGACAGTTTTTAGCTCTATAAGATTGTCATTCGTGTCAACTCAAACAACTCCCAACGGATAGTGTAAAAGTAAAATTACAAAAGAAAAATGCTGGAAGTAATAAAAACACGGAATTGCAGTAGACACATTGTAACACGTAACGGACGACTACTCTGTACTGCGAGAAAATGCCGACGAACTTCTGAATCAAACCAGCCAGCGAACAGTGAAAATCTGACCGTTCCTGACATCTCCCATTAGCATTTTTTTTTCAGAGATTACAATTTAATTATAAATTCCGGTAACAGTCAAATCAAAAGTAATTTATCAGTATTCTCAAAAATTTGAGATGTTCCATTTACTTCAGCTACCCCTGACACAACACAGAATGGTTTACTATTAGTTCAAACATTGCTATTACGCGCACAACTGCATAAAATAAATTTCTAATACTATGCACAATTTGAGCTGTGTACATTAAAGTACGACAGAAAACACATTATGCTGGTAATTTACTTCCCAATGTCACGCCAATTTAGCTTGAGATATAGCTGACCCCCCTCTCCGAATGTAAATAAGTGAAAATGTATAGAATAAATAAAAAAAAAACAAATAAGAATAAATAAAGAGATATAATTCCAAAGTAATCTCTCTAATAGAAGAAGAAAGGCCGAGCCACGATGCAGCACATTTTAAAACAATCTGCTGGTGACTGCTCTTGTGCATACTAATGAGAGAGCTGATCAATGAAGTATTCATATCTGTATTGTCGGTTCGCACAGATTAACATTCCTCTTCCACCTCTGCTGATACCAGCTACTGATCTTCTTTCGTCTCTGTGCAGATAGACTAATAAATGTCCAAGATCTAAAAAAGTCTTCACCTTTTGACCAATGTGTTAAGGTCTATATGATTTTGAGGCATCAGTCATATTATCTTCAGACAGGAATTCAGTCAGTCCCTCTAAAAATAGTTCAGTTACCTTTTGACACACCAATTGCATTCCTGTTTTCAATATTAGGCACTTTCAGTACAGAGCTCACGTGACGTGGCCAACACAGTCACATGTACCCATTTGCCCTCCCTACACGTGATGCAAATTTGAGGGACGGCGTTCAATCCACAACTGACAGATAGATACACTCACAGTACAAAGGAAATTTGATGTGTGTGTGTGTGTGTGTGTGTGTGTGTGTGTGTGTGTGTGTGTGTGTGTGTGTGTGTGTGTGTGTGTGTGTGTGTGTGTGTGTGTGTGTGTGTGTGTGTGTGTGTGTGTGTGTGTGCCTATATGTCTGTACCCACATACAAGCAACCGCAGGTCAGCTTGGCTCCCAGGCCGGGCTGGAGAACTTCCGCTTAACCGCAGAGGAATCCAGTAAAAATGCCAAGTACTGCTTGAAAACAACAACCATTTATAGTGTTTACAACGAAAAATCTTTTGGTGTTGACCACATTCCTGGCTGTTATTGCAATACTGTGGACTCGCATCTCTTGCTTCCTACCACAGCTGGCTTTTTCGTAACCTCTCCAAACACACACACACACACACACACACACACACACACACACACACACACACACACACACACACACACACACACACACACACACACACATCCTTGTAGACTGATGGATATCTGCACCTGTAGACTAAACGAAATTGAAATAATATACCTGTCTTTCCTTTTCATGTAAGAAATATCCTTTGCCACATTGCATCTCTCTCTCTCTCTCTCTCTCTCTCTCTCTCTCTCTCTCTCTCTCTCTCTCTCTCTCTCTCTCTCTCTCTCTCTCTCTCTCTCTGAGACCATTACCGAAGTAAAATGTGACTGCGCAGTTGGAGGAAATGGTGCATAGTTTTTGTTTCCGCTGAGCTTCTTTGAAAGACGTGAAAGAATTGCTAGTTCAAGTTTGAGGTTTATTATTTGTACAAAAATTTATGTGAGTATTAAAGAAGAGGAAAGAAAGAGAGGATGAAAGGAGAAGAAGAAGAAGAAGATGAAGAAGAAAGAAGAAGAAGACGAAGTCGATGACGAAGACGAAGACGAAGACGAAGAAGTAGAAGATGAAGATGAAGAAAAAGAAGATGATGATGATGAAGATGAAGAAAAAGAAGATGGTGATGATGAAGATGAAGAAGAAGAAGAAGAAGAAGAAGAAGAAGAAGAAGAAGAAGAAGAAGAAGAAGAAGAAGGAAGAAAGAAGGAAAGAAAAGATGAACAATAACAACAATGAAAGAATATATAAAAAGAAAAAAGGAAAGACGAAGAAGAAGAAGAAGAAGAAGAAGAAGAAGAAGAAGAAGAAGAAGAAGAAGAAGAAGAAGAAGACAAGAA
>CM035191.1:10148666-10151360 GCA_020233015.1 Callinectes sapidus
CGTGTTAACAAAAAGTAATAGGAGTAAAAAGAAACAAAAGCAGCATTTACATTTTTTTCTCTCTTTTCCAGGTAAGCTTTGGAGCGTCGGCTTTAAGAGGCGGCGACATATGACTGGCTGGACGGAATAATAATGTTGCCTACTTCAAGGTTAGTCACCATGTAGGAACAAACTTATTCATTTTTTCTTCCTTCCTCCTCTTCCTCCTCTCACTCCAGCAGGTGTCGGCCGCGATCGCTTCAAAGTATCGTGTTTGTAATTTGCTGTGGCCTTTCCCGCTGCCACCGTCCCGCCGCCGTCGCCACCTCTACCTCTGCTATGCCAGAGTAGATTAGTTTTTTCCCCTTTTTTCAAAGTTTTGTTTTCTGGGTGAGAGACAAAAGTTCTCCGGCACTGTGAAATACTGAGGGGTGGGAGGCGGGGGCCGCGCGGTACCGGCGTTCATGGGGCGGAGGTGCGGAGGGCTGCAGGAAGGCACGGGGCACGGCAGGCAGGCAGGCGGGCGGGGAGGTGGGATGCAATGGCCAAGCAGGACCTCATGACCAGACTACGCTCGATTATCTCTTTGATTTTTGTTGCAATTTTTTCAATGGAGTAAATGAACGGCAGGCAAGTATCATTCAGGCTGGGGGCTAAAAATCCCCGCACCTATATTTACCGCGCTAATTTAAATGAATGCAGAGAAAATCTTCTTGACACAAAGCTCTCTTCTTAGTCTAATTTCTACAGTGTTTATCTTCATTCCGGGATTCCAATTTTCCGCCGGTTCAGTGTTCTCGTGACGCTCCGGAGGCCCGCCGCCCGGCCCAACTTAATCTGGGCCGTGAGAGCGAGGCTGATGGCAAGTAATCACACCGGCGAGCTGTAGTTTAATCTCCTTAATGCTTAAAAAGTCTAGCCGGACCTGCCTTCCTTCCGCCCCGGCCTCACCCTGCTGCGTCTTGCCTCCCCAACGCCTCCTGTGGATAGCGCACCTCACAAGCCTTCTTAATATCCTACACTTCCTATATTATATTCCTGACTATGAATTAGCTGATTAATCCTAGTACGTGTATCTTAATGTAATATGATTTTAAGAAGCTTAGGGTTGAAATTTTTAATGAATTTTATGCATTTTTTCTTTGCTTTGAAGCTAATTCTTAATATTTAGGATTCATGTTTCGGGAATATTTTGCAAAACGCAGGAATGAATAGTTGTAATGGGACTGAGGAAGTGCAGTATTTGTTCTTGCAGTGTTTGCTTTGTTGCTTGAGTGCGTGCGGTGTTTTTCGGGCCCTGGGTGGTGGTGGTGGTGGTGGTGGTGGCGGCGCGGCGACTGTCGTGTGGCGGCGGCGGTGATGGCGATGGTAGGCAGAGCATGGCAGAGGAAAACACTAGACACTTCTCTCTCACACCCACACCCACACCTACACCCACACACCCACACACATACACGCACGTACATACACGGACATATATCAAGAACAAGAATTACCTTATCAAAAAAGAAAAAAAAAAAAAAAAAAGAGAAAAACACAGAAACTAAAAAAAAAAGAAGAAACCAGGCAACAGTACACTTTGCCTCAAAACATGACCTGTGAATCCTAGAGGCACACGTGCACACTCTCACGCTTGGAGTTTTTCAAAAAAGTACTCAGCAAATTACTTAGTCGGTCGAGACTGAAAGGATTACTCGATGTGAAGTGTAGTCAATAATACTACGACACATTGGTACTTTTTTTTTTTTGTCATCCAATATCTATAGTACGAGATATTGGGAAGGTTTGGAAGTGGGGGGTTGGGGGGGGGGGAGTGTGCGCGAAATCGATACAAGTGAAGCAATCAGGCAGAGTGGAGTCAAGTCTCTCGCCAATAAATATTACTGACGAACAAAATCGCCTTCCAGTAGCGATGTAAGAAAATCCGCGTCGTTTGTGTTATTTTTTTCTCTATTTTTCTGGAGTGTTTTTTTTTTTTTTTTCTCTCTCTCTCTCTCTTATTTTTCTCTTTTCTCGTGCGTGAGTTTTGGTTTAGAGAGTGTGTGTGTGTGTGTGTGTGTGTGTGTGTGTGTGTGTGTGTGTGTGTGTGTGTGTGTGTGTGTGTGTGTGTGTGTGTGATGTGGTTCTGATAAGGAATAGATTTTGTTTTGTTTTGCAGGCTGTTTTGGAGAGAGAGAGAGAGAGAGAGAGAGAGAGAGAGAGAGAGAGAGAGAGAGAGAGAGAGAGAGAGAGAGAGAGAGAGAGAGAGAGAAATCAGCAACAAGTAAGAGAGACAAAAATATAATATACAACGATATCAGTCAGTTAAAAAATATATATGAATCCAAATCAAACGAAAACCATAACCCCCCACCCCCCGAAAAACAAAAAACAACATCACCGCAATAAAACAAGACAAAATAGAAGTAAACACCATAAAATCAACAATACTGAAGGTGATAAATAATTAACACACAATTTCTCCACTTGACATGCCCACGCCAATGTCCCGCCCCGCTAATGATATATTGTCGGGGCGTCCATCATTAAGGTATCTATTGAGGCACAATTAAAACACTCACTAGGGACTGCACACTTTAAATAATTAGGTAAGCATGCGGAATATATTAAAGCCTTGACGCAATGTAATTCTTGTTGGTATAGATTTATTTACTTCTTTTGCCTTTCGTCTCTCTCTCTCTCTCTCTCTCTCTCTCTCTCTCTCTCTCTCTCTCT
>CM035191.1:10158402-10173416 GCA_020233015.1 Callinectes sapidus
TATATATATATATATATATATATATATATATATATCATCATCATCATCAACATCATCAAGTAAATCCGTCCTTACTTCTCCATTAATCTCCTTTAAGACTTTCTAATAATAAGAATTGAGATAATAATAATCTTAGTTATTTTTGCTTGATATATCGATTATGTCGGGAAATTTACAGCAATGTATTCATTAATTTCATCACTGTCGAAGTAAAAGTCTGCTTTCATCTGCGTTTTATTTGAAAATAGAGGGAAAGGTCATGAGAGAAAGGAATGATCACAGCTATATTTAGAACGCATATTCTCTGGTATTTATGTTTATGCAGAGCAAGCATCACACGTGTCTCCTCTATTTAATTACCTCCCTGTTTAAGTGCCTGCCTTCTTGTGCTAATTAATACAAGTATTTCTTAATTGGCACAGAATATTTCCTAATGCACGAGAGGCTCAAAATACAAGCGAATGTTAAATCATTATTATTGATGGCCGTGCGGCGTATATCGTCTTCAGCGCAGCAGTTGAAATTCTCGTATGATACGCAAATCTAGTCTGCCGTTATACACGCACATCCATTCGGGATGCAGACGTGTAAATTTATATCGGTAAACACGCCGCCGGCCAGGGGCGTAAACCTCCGTGAATGATTTGATTTCTAATGATGTAATGGCTCACGAGGCAAAAAACTCGGGACATTTTCGGATTGCTTTGTGCGCGTGTTTGTATGCAGGCGACTGGGAGAGAACCGGGATGGGAGAGAAGGGGGAGTTGGCAGTAGACTCATAAGGGGGAAGGAGGAGAGAGAGAGGAAAGGGGAAGTAGGGAAAAGGAAAAGGTTGAAGGGGGGAGAGGGGGGAGGGCAGTGTGCTTCTGACCAGGCAGTCACTGGTGGAAAGTTCTGAACGAAACGTAAAGTGCTAATGAAATATTGTGGCACAAGACTCTGCACGGAGTAAAAATTTTGCTTCTTTAATGGATGAGGTGGTGGAGGCAGTGATGGCAGCGCGAGGCGGTCGTGGCGGCGGCGAGGACACGAGCTTTTTATGGTTTATGGAAGGGGCTGCTTTAGGGGCGACGATTGCAAGGGGGCGAGAAATACAGTGGGAGGTGGTGGCAGTGGTGGTGGTAGTGAGGGTGATGCTAAGGGGTGTGGTGAAGGCATTGCCACCACGCACACACCATACCTTGCTCTGATGCCCGCAGGAACGAGGCCAGGAGAGGGAGAGGGATAGATAGAAAGGCGATGAGAGAGAGAGAGAGAGAGAGAGAGAGAGAGAGAGAGAGAGAGAGAGAGAGAGAGAGAGAGAGAGAGAGAGAGAGAGAGAGAGAGATGGCAGGATGTCGCTACTTGAGCTAAAGGTGCCTGCGATAACCATTGTCCCGAAGTTGTGATATGCCAGGAGATGGTAATGATGGAGAACGGCCCGTGTACGTCACCAGACTGTCAGTTACGTCCAGATACGAGTGCAGGTTGATGGAAAGAAGCGCCCGCCTATCTATGAGGATTAGGAGGGAGAAATTAGTAATGTGAAGGCGGGGGTGGGCCGGGGTGTAAGGGGTGTAGATGTCTCCTAGTGTATTAGTGGTGATGGGGTGATGCGGGTGTAATGGTGGTAGTGTTTGCAGCGATAATGAGCAGGTGATGCGTCCTACTAATAATTCACTCATCAGAATGTGACCTAACGAAGCCAAGCGCCGTCAGCCTCTAGGGGGTCATGTCGAGTGTGTGTGGGGTGACAACTGCCGCGCTGTCCACCCTCTCATAATCTTTCTGATCCGCCTTGTTTGTCCGCGTTAAATAAACAACAACTTTAGGAATAGTATCGGTGAGTGGCGGTCATCTCCCCTGTTTGGCGGGCGACGATATCTGCAGGGGAAAAACTACTCAGAAATCAGAAAGCTATTTTCCTCTGTTTGTTTTAGGTTAGTCAAATTTTATCTGGTTGTGTGTTCATCTATTTATCGTTGGTAATATTCAGTAAAACTTGGTATTCATGGTTGGTATTGCTTGCGTGTGTGTATATGACGCCAAATGTTGGCCGGCACGAGCCATCGGAGCTCGGGGGTGGCAGGAGGGTGGATGACGCTCGGAGTGTGGACGGGGAATGTATGTGTTGCACCCACTGAGGAAGTACAAGTCTTGGTAGTGGCCCAAGGCGTCTTGTGATTAATGGTAATAAACGGGAGTGAGCGTGAAGGGCACGAGCGACGTTAGAAGACGTTTAGAAGACTTCTCTTATATTTATGATCCACAGCAGAAGCTCATCCTGCATGGAAGACTCCCAAGCCCGACTGCTGGCCAGATGTGTCGGAGATACCTATCGGAGGAAGAGAAACCTTGCCAGAAGACAGTAGCAGCGGAACAGACACTAAGTCGACGGAAGGAGAAACCGAGGATAAAGAGTGAATATAAACAATGTAAATGGCAAAAGTTGCAACAAGACTAGTAATACCGTAATACAATACTTTGAGTACAAGTGAGTGCTGTAACATACTGCACTGATGTTGCAAGTGCAGTTTCTCTTAAATTAGTAGAATATATATATATATATATATATATATATATATGTATATATATGAGTGTGTGGCCAGAAAGTCAACTCTGGCGTAGCATGCTAGAGTAGCTGCTTCTACAGTAATGTTTCCCTATGGTAATCTGTGGTTCATTTTGCTCGGAAGCAGGGCATCTCATCAGCCTGGAGTGTCGGTGATCCTGAACACACTCGTCGTGGCAATTCAGATGGTGATGGTTGCTTGCACAACAGGCGGAAGTTTGTCACCAATAGATACTTGATTTTACTCTGGAAAATAGTCAAGGAGAATATGGGAGCTAATTTGTTTAAGTTTATTGTACTGATTGCACATAATGATGCATTTAAAACATTTGTTTAACAAGTAATAGTGATGAGGTTGATGGGAAGAGGTGTTCGATCCTTGAGCCGTGTTGAGGGATGTGCAATGAAGCAAAATGTCAGGAATGCTATTGAAGTAGACCTTTTTACGAATATTTCGTGAAATTGATCTGTACTTGCATTACAGAGATACCATACAGATGATAGGAGAAGAGCGCCGACTCTTCATAACGTGTGGCGAAGAGAGGGGAAGGTGGGGAGGGAGGGAGGGAGGCAGCGCGGAGGGCGGCGAAAGAAAGACAGAAAAAGTTTCTATAGAGGAGAGAGAGGTATTGACTGGTTGGGTGTGGAAAGCGATTGGAGGTGTGGTGGTGGTGGTGGTGGTGGTGGGCGTACAGCAGCACAGGCAGGAGGTGACGCTGTGTCCCACTGGTCATGCACAGCTCTGGCTAGGCGTTGTGTGCACGTGTACCTTGAGAGGCAGGAGGGAGGCGAGAGGGTTGAACGAAGCAGCAAAAAAGCGTGTGTTGAGTGTCTCTTGAGACGTGACCTGCTGTGTCAGGGTGAGGCTCCTCCTTGGCCGCACTGTGTTACTAGCGGTGATGTTCCAAGAGGGACAAAATGAGGTATTCACTAGTCTAAACCTCGTCATAGCTAGATCTAACTCTTCACAATGTTCGGGAATATTTCTTAAACATGATAGTAACTACAAATACCAAGATTGAAAGAAAATCATAAGATACTTGGGCGTTCACGGGTAGGAAGATATACCAATGACGAACTGGAGAACTCGTCTGTTTTAGTGAGGTGCGTTTAGCTGTGCTTGTGTTCGGGGCATCTATGTTGTGGTGATTTACTGGAGGTGGTGTGTATGGTGTGGTGCCCTGGAGAGCCCGTCTATTTCAGTGAGATGTGTTTGGACTGTACGTGTCCAGGGCATCTTTGTTGTGGCGATTCACAGAGGCCCCGTGTGATGGTGTGCTGAGGCGGTGATGCCCTGACGTTAATGACGCCCCTGGGAGCCACTCCGACGGTGATAAAGGCCGCTCGGCGAACTTTTGACAGTGATGAAGCAAACACGCAGAGCCAGTGAGCGGGGATGGCGTCCTTTGAGCATCAGCAAGCACGTGCTGTGTTTTGTGCCTCTTGATGTGGCAGTCTGAAAATGTTGACATCTTTAAGCTTAACTGTGATAAGTGTTGTGTCTGTTGTGGTGTGGTTGTGTATGATTCTGATAGAGCTTTTCTTCATCCTATTTTTTTTTCTTGTTTAGGGATCGTAGTAGTTACAGTACTTCTCTCTATTTTCCTAACTTTCCTGTATAAATTTTCCCGATTGTTCCTCTCACGAATCGGGGTGTATTTTTTGTTATTATTATTATTATTATTATTATTATTATTATTATTATTATTATTATTATTATTATTATTATTATTATTATTACTATTGTTATTGTTATTATTATTATGTTGTTGTTGTTGATGGTGGTGGTTCTGGTGGTGTTACTGTTGTAGAAACAGGTTAGTCATTATGATTACGAAGTGTAGTAGCACTGGTCAGGAAGCGACGCTCACCTTGACGCGGTGTGAATCATAATAATTGTGTAAACTAAACTAAATGGTGTTTTAAGATTACATGTAATTACCTGTGAATGATATACACCCAATAAAATCAGAGATAAGGCATCCCACATGTGTGTTTTTATTCTGAGCAACCATTCCGTGCAGTGCATCTGGCCTACAAAACGTAGCCCTTGCGTATTATTTTGTTTCCCTGCGCGAATATCATTAAATATAACACGTTTGTTTGCATGGGATGAAGGACATTGCAAAATTAATTGATATTGCCAGAGTTCAAAAGAGGCTGTGTTGTGGCCAGAATCGTATAGTTTACCAATTTCACTAAAACTGTAATGCAATATACACTTGATGATAAAGAGATCAGCCGATTAAAAAAATATTCCCGGCTGAGTTCTTCCCTCGACGCTCTCACCCAAACTATTACTCAACTCTAATTAACAGCGATCACTTTTCCTCAGCTGACTCCACATCTTCATGCAATTACTGAAATGCTGAATGAGGATTTACTTCCCATTCCGTAGCTACACCACGCGAAATATACCGTACCCAGCAGTCGCCAGGTATAACTCATTGCCATGCATCGTCGCAACTCATGCTAATTCGGAGTTGCGACTCATAGTAACTCGCTGCCGCCTCCTGACACTAGTCGGGGAACGCGTGCAGCTCCGCCAGGCAGCCGCACGCGATCAATATCCAAATCAAAGTCGGAGACAAATCTCTCTTGGTGCCATGGCAGCCGGCCGACCGGTGCTTGAAGGGGCGGTGGAGGGAGGGAGATGGGAGGGTGGCATGGGGGGAGAAGGAGGGATGCAGAGAGGCAGGGATGGTGGTGGGTATAGTGGTATTGCTTCTTGCTGCTGTCCACTGGGAGGGGGTGAGGGCTGCCTGCCCCTAGGATGGCGTGTTGGTTCAGTATTAGGTCTTTTTACATTGTAGGACCTGAGTCGGGTTGTAAGAATTAGAGGAAATGATGCTATGGTGGCGGGTCCCTTTCCTCGCTGGTCCTGGTGACGCCTCCTGGGTGTGTGTGTGTGTGTGTGTGTGTGTGTGTGTGTGTGTGTGTGTGTGTGTGTGTGTGTTGTGTTGTGTTTAGGTAGCGTTGGTGAACTGACGAGGTATTTAGGTATAGATTAGTATGGAAAATGTACACACACACACACACACACACACACACACACACACACACACATACACACCGTCTCTAATCCTTATGAACATGTACAGTAAGTGAATATCCATTACTTTTGGAAGAAGCCTTTTTTGGTATACTTCCATACTTATGTTAGCTAAGGGAAAAAAAAAAAATCATCGCTGTTATAAATTGTGGTAAGTGATGGTGGTAACGGTGATTTCTGGGTAGTTGTTTTGAAGAGCTGAGTGTGGTGTGGTGGTGTAGATGGTGATCGTGAAGGCATAGCTGGTAGTGGTGGTGGTTGTAATGATGGTATAAGTATTAATAGCAGCAGCAATATGGGGTGTGGAAACTGATAGTAGTGGTGGCGGGGGTAGTGTACGGGGTCGTGGTCATATGAGAGACTAGGAGGGACGGAAAATGGTGAAGCTAAGATACGGTTACTATTAGTGTTGGTAGTGGTGATGGTGGTGGTAGTTGAGTAAGCAGCACTGGAAGTATAAAAGTTAAATAATAGTCATTTTAATTATCCTTGGTAATAACAGTAGTGGCAGTGGTGGTGGTGGTGGTAGTAGTAATGGCAGTATAAATAGTACAAATGATATAAGACTTAGATAATAGCGTTTTAAGTCATCATCGTTGGGAGCAGTGGCAATACTATGGCGGTGTAGATAGTACTAATAATATAGGAGTCAAATAATAGTGTTTTAAACCATCATCGTTGGGAATAATGGCATTAGTATTGTAGTGTAAATAGTACTAATAATATAGGAGTTAATTAATAGCGTTTTAAGTCATCATCGTTAGGAGTAGCAATACTATGGCAGTGTAAATAGTACTAATAAAATGGAAATTAAATAATAGTGTTTTAAATCATCATCGTTGGGAGTAGTGGTCGTAGTAGTGGCAGTATAGATAGTACTAATAATATGGGAGTTAAATAATAGTGTTTTAAATCATTATTGTTGGGAGTAGTAGCCGTAGTAGTGGCAGTATAGATAGTACTAATAATATGGGAGTTAAATAATAGTTTTAAATCATCATCGTTGGGAGTAGTGGTGGTAGTAGTGGTAGTGGCAGTCCCGGGCCCCTCTAAGTGGAGTGCATCAAGGTACCTACGGGGCTGTCCATTACCGTGGCTTCCCCGCAGGTAATGTTTGTGTGTTTAGCCTAATGGGGGGCCGTGGAGGCGTCTTGATGGGGGCAGGAATGGCTGTGACGGAGGGGCTACATTATGCTAATTCATCAGTATCAATAGTGATAGCCGAGGAAAGATTACACAAGCACCACACCGTCACAGCGTCACAGTGTCACAGTAAGGAGTCTCTAAATGCAGCGAAGAGGTAGGGAATCGTAGGGAAATGTCAGGAAATGCACGTAGATATAGAAAAATGTAAAGATTTGTATGGTTAAAAATTAGGGAATTGTTGGGAAATATAAAAATGTATAGGAAATTGTGAGAAAAATTTATGGGAATGTAAGGGTGAATGTAGGAAATTTTAAGGGAGTGTAGGAAAATACAAATAAATGTCGGGAAACGTGGGGGGAAATATAAGAAAATATAGGAAAATGTAAGACAAAAAATTGCAGGAAAAATACAGTAATCTTGCGAACACGTCATCGGAGAGTAGGAAAAGGGAAAATATTTTGTAGAGGGAAAGGCACAGGTCATAGATCCAGTAAGCGGAGGGGCTAATACTGTAGGGCCGGACTGAGATTTTTCGCTGTCACACCCTGTAGATATTCCACCATATGTTAACTTTATATAAGGACAACTTGGGGATAATGTAAGCATGTTATTTCCTGTTGTGCTGGCGTAGGGAAATCTCAAGGGGAAAAATCAATGATCTTTCCGTGTTGAATTAGAGGTTGGAGTTACCCGTCATTAGAGCGCTAGGTATTCACTGAAGGTCGCTTGGCGGTTTTCAAGGGTGCATTAGCTGGCAGGTATTGTGCAGCACCTGAAAAACCTGTCTGAGTTTTGTTACAAGGTATAGGAGTAGCAGAAGTAGTAATGGTCGTTATCGTAGTAGTAGTAGTAGTAGTAGTAGTAGTAGTAGTAGTAGTAGTAGTAGTAGTAGCAGTAGTAGTAGTAGTAGCAGTAGTAGGTTGTACCGGCAGCGGCAGCAGCAGTAGCAGTAATGGTGGTAATAAGATGAAATAAGGATAAATTATGGGGAAAGAAATCTAAAATCCAGCCCTTAAAAGGAAAATTTCCTCGCCGAGATACCAAAACGGGAAATAATTAAACTTTTAATGGATCATGGTTTTATGTTCATGATCGCATAAATCTTAGAGAGAAAGAGAAATACCGATTATTTCCCCAGAACGGTAGGAATTTGTGATAATTTTTTTATATATAACTGTAGATATGTATTATTTTATTTTTGAGACATATCCGAGCAAAGAAGATTACAAATAAGAAATAGCATTTAGACCAGTTGCGTTGCTAAGTGTGTGTGTGTGTGTGTGTGTGTGTGTGTGTGTGTGTGTGTGTGTGTGATTCTTATTCCCACGAGCTTAGTAAGTGGCGGCGCTTCATTATGATCAGGAGATAAAATTTCTGTTCATTCCTCAGCACCAGCAAGTCGCAAGTCACCTCTGCAGGAAACCCCGGTCCGCCACGCCTTGCCAACTCGCCACCCGAACGCCGCGACTTGTCAGGGGCGGCGGCTACTGCTTCCCCACCACAGGCGCCGCGAAGGCAGGCAAAAATAGCTCATTGGCAGAAAGAAGCGCCTCTCACCCCGTCACCCCGCTGGACGCTTGCTGCCTCATCCCATCACCCCTCATCCCTCGCCCTGCCACCCGACACCCCCTCCACATTGCCTCCGCGAAGCCCCATGCATAATTATATGTGAAAAATAGGCAGCTAGAAAGGACACTCCGACTCAACCTTACTTTCATATGATAAATGATATTAAACTGGGAAAAAACTGGTTTGAGGCCACTCAGGTTGTCCGGCACCTCCCCCCCTGCCTCTCCTCCTCCTCCTCCTCCTCCTCCTTGTCCAGCTGGAAGGGAGGGAGGGAAGGCAGGGAGGGTGGAAGGGACTGGCATGGGAGCACGGGAATACAATGTAAAAATATACTGATAAAATGTTAGGAAAGACAGTCATTTACTCCCAAATTCCTACAGTGATTGAAGGGAATCTTTCCTTCATTCATTCATCGCTAGATTCAAACGGAAGAAGGAAGCAGAGACAATGCATCTTTTTCCCCCTCCTGACATTTTTCGCCTTAAAGTTGCACTCGCGACACGGAGGACTTTTTTTCCGCTCTCCCTGTTACCTTCGCTATTTAGGGCGAGCAGCTGATGACACAGTTATCGTGCGGTGGCGCAATTATTAATCAGCTCCTCATGCTGTTCATCACCGCCCCCTCGTCCCCATGACGGTCATCAGTTAGCCAGGAACAAACAACTTTCAGCTTTAATCTGGTTTCCTAGTCTCTGGATGAAATATGAATGAGTTTTCAATGCCACATGATTGCGAAACGGACTACAGCACGGCGGGGGGGAAAAATCCAAGCCGAACATTTTACTATACACGTGGACCGCGGGATGATTACAAAAATAGAAATTGGCCAGCCACGTCCGCCGTCCTCCAGGAAATGACTGATCGAACAAAAACATGACGAATAAGGAACATGGATTAAAATAGATGTAAACTGAATTTTTTTTTATTGTGCCCTCCACTTTCAATTAGACTGAGTAGCAGATGCCCTCAGTCCTCCATTGTCTCCCATGAACGATGTTTTTTTTAGTGTTCCTATCAATATCAGAGGTTGAGTGAGGCTGGAAAGCAAAAAATAAGACTATCACGTGTAGAAAGTCCATCAATTGATGGCAAGTTAAAAGGAATAAGAGTGATGAAACACGCCACATTTGTTGGCGTAAGAGACGCATGAGCTTATTAGACATATTCTAAATTGTACATGCCTTTTCTTGGAAAAAAAACTTTCACATGCATTATTCTTTTAAAAATAATCACAATGTACGTGATGTTATTGATTTTTTAATCTAATGAGCATCATAAAATTTGTCATTTTCCCATTAAAAACTTTCATTAGTATCATATGTATATATGACAAAAGGCCTTCACATTGTTCCTTCTTTGACACTTTAGGTAAAGAAGCCTGAGAAATTACGATGTTGATTTAATTAAATACATTGTAAGCTATGCGTTGTTATGGTCGATAAAAACTTCCTCCAATACATTACATTTTTTATCAACTTTCCTCCTAAAGAATAAAGTATAGTAATTCATAACACTTGTAGAATATAACAAACATCGGCCTGTGTGTGTCCCTCTCACAGCTTCCTAGAGGCGGCGGCGGCAGCGGCGGGCGGTCTCAGCGCACACCCTCACCATCCATCCCCTCACACACTAAAATTTGCAAGGCGGCTGTATATTCTATAAAGTGAATATTTTATGAAATCTACGTGCATAAGAAACTTGGCGATACAAAATTCAAGCAGAGCGAAACAGGGTGAAAATGATCGCAGTTTACTATATTTATTATATACGTGAAGCCAGGGACGGCGAGGCAGTATTCATGCAAAGCCAGACACTCGCTACTCGGGGCCTCAGTAAGCCAGCGTCTCCTGAGGCTTAGCGGCGATCTAGCGAGACGCGGCGCTGCGGGGCTGAAGAACGGCCGCCCACTGGTGCTTTTCTCTTAAAATTCGTATCTATATTTTACGTTGCTGTACATTTGAGTATTACCGAGCACATGAGGAGGAGGGTACTCAGTGCTGCTCTTATGTTTTACTGCGTGTTGGGAAGAGCAAGGGGAAAGTAAAGGCAAAATCTTCACAAGCGTGCTTGTTTTATTAGGAGAGAAGGAAAGATACTTTGCTGGGAGAACTAATCTTAACGAGATTATTTTTTATTTTATTATTTTTTTTAAGGGAAGTGTAGCCAAGAACAACAAAACAACTCAAAAAAGAAATCCACCGGAAAAAAAACAAATAAATAAAAGTCAAGGCATTTTTCTAGCATCTGGGATATTTATTCACCATGTTTACATAATCAGTTACAATGTAAGAAAAATCAGATTCAGTCACCAGTCAGGAAAAATCAGAGTCTGAGGCAGCAGTCAGCGCTGTGGGGGGAGTGAAGCAAGCAGCGCCGTAGTAGAGTCATTCACAAGCCGCTCAGTCAGTCGGTGAGCGGCAGTCACCATGCACGGAAGCGTCACTAAGTTGGAGGAGATCGATAAATCATTGCTTGTCAAAAATGAGGCAGGTGAGGGAGGGAGGGCAACACACCTTTAAGGCCTGACGCCCCGACTGGACGCTGTGACCTCAACATTTTTTTTCCATTTTTTTTTATTCTTTTAACAAACGTAAATTTATACCTGCCGGTGTTCCTCCCTTCCCTTTTCCTTCGTTGGGCTCTTGCCGCTTCCTCCGCTCCCTCTGTCGTCATATGGCCAGCCAGCGGAGGCCACCCAGTAATCCAGTTGGGGGAGGGAAAAAATTGCATAATTGTATCATTTTGTGAATGAAACAGCTCCAATTTCGGAGCGGATCAGAGCGTGGCAACACGGAGAGGGCCGCCCCGGCTTTCTTCTCTGGATAATTAGCGTTGATCTGCGAGGCTCATCCCTGCCGCCCGCCTCGCGCCGCTGCCCTCCTGAAGAATCTGGCTGAAAAATGGCCTCGCTCTTTGGATGCTTCTGAAACGCTGCTTGATTTAAGGAGCCATGTTTGTTTTGGCGATTTTTCCGTCACGAAGCTCCTGGGCACGTGAAATAATAAGTGGTCACAGGCACCGTGCGAGGATGATTAGTAGAGCATTTACAGTTTAATACTTTTTAATGTTATCATGGTTAACATTAAAAATTTTCGTGACATGTAAATTTATACCACTAAAAATGGTCGCTGATCGCCTGTCTCTCCTCCGTCCCTCCCCCACCCTCCCTTTGCTTTTGTATTCAACAGTTCATGCCACTACTGACTCTCACGACGGAGGTGAAAATTCTGACCCAATGGAATTAAGTTCTGATATCGTTATTGAATTCATCATTTTGGAGTAGGAGCGAGCACGGCGGAGCAGGATATCGGCCCCGGGGCAGTCTAGTGGCGGCAGTTTCTCCTTGCCGGCGCTGGTATAACGGTCAGCCGATCAGGACGCCCTTAGGAATGATTTATCTTATTTTGCCTTATAGTAAAAAGCAAAAAAAAAAAAAAAAAAAAAGAAGGAAATATGTAGAAGAAATGATGTGTTTGTGTATAGCGAGTAGGCTAATAGCTGGTGTGTGTGTGTGTGTGTGTGTGTGTGTGTGTGTGTGTGTGTGTGTGTGTGTGTGTGTGTGTGTCTGTGTGTGTGTGTGTCCTTCTTTCCTCCCCACCTCTCTCGCTAGTCATCCTCCGTCACTCTTGCCAACACAGCCGCTTACTACGATGCTTTCCGCCGCTTGGCACTCACAGGGACCAGAGTCTCGTCTTAGGGCACTTAGGGAGTGGATCTGCAGGACCTTTGTACGGCAACACAACCCTCCTGAGAAGCATCAGCACACCTGGAAAGTATTACGTGCACTATTATGAACTTGCGTTAAATGATCACTGCAAAAAATGAAGTATTGCTGCATATTTTTAGAACAACATGGAAAAATATGTGGAGATTTCAGATTTTTTTTTGTATTGTGTTC
Organism: Callinectes sapidus; assembly: GCA_020233015.1. Taxonomy (NCBI): domain Eukaryota; kingdom Metazoa; phylum Arthropoda; class Malacostraca; order Decapoda; family Portunidae; genus Callinectes; species Callinectes sapidus. The sequence continues at coordinate 10,170,619 of CM035191.1, forward strand.
TTGCTTGAAATATTTATGCTCTGTGTAAATTATGGAAGTTTGGTGTTTAATTTCTTCTTCTTTTTCTTTCTTTGTGTGTGTGTGTGTGTGTGTGTGTGTGTGTGTGTGTGTGTATGTGTGTGTGTGTGTGTGTGTGTGTGTGTGTGTGTGCGTGTTCTTTTGCATCATCTCAGTTAATTAAGCACAAAGCAAAACAGTTTTATAACATCAAAAAACACTTACAAAATCATATAACACACACACACACACACACACACACACACACACACACACACATACACCACGTCGTAAGTGAGTGAAGGATGAAACAATACCGAGGAAAAACAGACGCGAGAAGAAGTGATTCGAAAAACAGCGCATTAAAATTCACCTCCGTAATGCACTTGTGAACCCGCTTTGGCGCGAGGCGGAGTATTTACTTAACTCTTTCTCTTGGCTGCTGGAGGACTGCTGTTTTTGTTTGCTTTTATCACGTTCTTGCACTGGACAAAGCGCGGCCACGTCGGAACTTTTGGAGCAGCAGAAGTTAGTTATTTTGCTCGTATGATTAAACGATAATTGTGTTGTTGCAACCAAAATAAGATTATATCACGATGTTTGCACGAAGCATTTATTGGTTTACTTAGCTTGCATTATCGGCCTTCGAACGTGAGAGAGAGGGAGAGAGAGAGAGAAAGAGGAAAAGGGACAGAGTAAAGGGAGGGACGGAATGGGGGGGGGGGGGTTCAGAGAGAGACAGAGAGATAGAGAGAACCATATTATGAAGGGCGCCATGAAATATATACACCAGGTATATTATTCCTCCCTTGGCCTGTCTTAAAAGTACCGTGACGGGTATAATATAATGGACAGACTGTAATGGACATATTTTGCCAGTGAAATTGTGGGGGCGGTACCGGCCTCTCTAAAGACGAGATAGAGGAGAGGCCCCGTGAATATGCAAGGAGGGCTTTGGTTCAGCCGCCCCCGCCCCGCGCCGCCCAGGGAGACTCCAGACAATACCGACTCGCCATTTGCCTGTTTCATCTCGGCGCCTCCCTCGTGCCTCCCGATACTGGGCGCAGCAGGCGGTCCCAAGCCTCATCTGCAGCCCCTCCTCGGCCCTTCCCCCGCCACCCACCTCCTGAGAGAGAGAGAGAGAGAGAGAGAGAGAGAGAGAGAGAGAGAGAGAGAGAGAGAGAGAGAGAGAGAGAGAGAGAGAGAGAGAGAGATCGTTACCTCTCAGCCTGCTTGTCCGTATCCTGCTTGCCTTTCCCTTCACATCTCCTTCGAATTCTCGTTTCAGGTCGACTATTTTCCCTGTTTTTTCTCCTTTTTCTTCATTCCTTGGTGTCCGCATCTGTTATTCACCCGCCAGTCTTCTCAGGTGTTCTTGGTCAGCCTGCTCAGCCTGTACGCCTCGCCTCGCTGAGTAACATTTTCTGCAGGATTTTCCTTCCGGTAGGCTGCAGGATGGAGGCGAGACGAGGCGACGGGGTGCTGTGTGTGTGTGTGTGTGTGTGTGTGTGTGTGTGTGTGTGTGTGTGTGTGTGTGTGTGAGTGTGTGTGTGTGCGTAGTGCAGGCATGGATGACTCTACGTAACCTGAGGAAGATGGAAAAGTAGAATCAACAAGTGTATATTTTTTATTCTCTCTCTCTCTCTCTCTCTCTCTCTCTCTCTCTCTCTCTCTCTCTCTCTCTCTCTCTCTCTCTCTCTCTCTCCAACTTCTACTGTTATTTCTATCATTTCTTTACATTCTTCATATTCTTTCCTGTTTCTTTTTTTTCTTCTTTTTGTTATTTCTTCATCATATTTTCCCTCTTTCTACCTTTTAAGCTCGTTTGTATATATTAATTCTACTTTTCTTACTGATGTTTTCTTCATTTACTTGTTTCCATCACCATATTGAAATTTTTATTGGTTTTATTTTATCATTTTTTTGTTTTCGTCGATTCACTCTTACTTTCTTCCTCCAAAATCCTCATATTCATCAACTGATCTGTCTCTCATTCCAATTTGTTTTCCTATTCCATTCATAATCTTCTACCATTTTATCTTCTCTCATTTTTCTAATACATTTCAGCTTTCATTCCTTCTTTTACATCCCTTACTTTTTTTTCCTTTCACTTCACCTTTCGCTCTTTCCTCTCCATCATTTTCCTTACTCCTCTCTCATCACTCCTTCCCACTCACCCACAATCTTCTCTCCCTCCTTTTACTCTCCCATCATAACCCACTTCCCTCTGCCGATGTCATAACCTCAGCCCATCCCATTCTTTAGGCTCCCATTCCATCTCAAACCACTTTCCTCCTCCTCTCTCTCCACCTCTTCTCTCCCGTTCCCTCTCGCTCGAAAAGAGAGAGAATGAACTATGGACAGAAACACTCCAGGGATTCCGTAATGGTCATCCACTTGGAATTCAGTACTATCGTGTAATTGCTGGTTTCTTTTTCCGTTTTTATTTCTGGTTTTGGTGTTCCCTCTACGCGTTTTCTTTTCTTTTTGTTAGTGTATTGGTGTTCCTTTTTTTTTATATGGTGTATGGTTTGTTATCTTTCCCTTCCTTATTCTTGTTTTATTTTATACGATGTTGAGTAAATGACAATAAAGGGTAGAGGAAGAGATGGGAAGGAAAGAAAGAAAGGAGAAGGAGGGAGGAGGTGGAGAAGGTGGAGAAGGAGAGGGGAGGTGGAGGAGAAGGAGAAGGGGGGAGGAGGAGAAGGAGAAGGCGGGAGGTGGAGGAGGAGAAGGAGAAGGGGGGATGTGGAGAAGGGGGGAGGTCGAGGAGGAGAAGGAGAAGGGGGGATGTGGAGAAG
>CM035191.1:10287880-10290380 GCA_020233015.1 Callinectes sapidus
TTGCGCTCTCTCTCTCTCTCTCTCTCTCTCTCTCTCTCTCTCTCTCTCTCTCTCTCTCTCTCTCTCTCTCTCTCTCTCTCTCTCTCTCTCTTTTCCTCTTTCTATCCCTCATTTCCCTCCACCTATCAACCATTTGTCCTTTATTCCTTATCTCCTCCGCTTCTCTTCACTTTTCCTCAACAAGCTTTTTCCACTTTCCCTTCTTCTTCACTTTTTCTTACATATTCGTCTCATCTCCTTTCCTTCCCTCCTTTTATGTCCTCTTTTTCCTTGCCACTATCTCCATATTTTACAATGCCCTCAATGTATCCATATTCTCTACACCCCAACATGTCTCCCCTCCCCCCTCCCCTCCCTCCCTCCCCGCTGTGTGGACGCATTCCGCAACTCTCCAAAACTTTTATCCCACCGCCCCTTTTACTAACCTCCTCTCCAATACCCCTTAACAACATCCCCCCCTTCCTCCCCCTCCCCTTCTCCCCCCTCCATTACCTCTCTTTTCCTTCACCTTCCCTCTTCTTCTCCATAACCCTTTCTCTCCTCGCCCTCCCATAACCGGCGCTCTCTCACCCTTTCCTTTCCCTTCCCCTCTGCCCCTCTCTCTCTCTCTCTCGCTCCCTCCTCCCACTCCGTTATGGCATAAGTTCCCCGGTGCCTATATTGGCAGAGCACCGTTAGGGAGTTCTCCTCAGCATAGGGTTTTAGCGAGGATTATTTGGTCGTCTAGAGTTGTGTGGGAGGCAGGTGTAAAATAGGAGGTGGCAAGGGGCGGCAGGGAGGTAGGGAGGGGGTGGCTACGGTTGCGGGGATAGAATAAGGGAGGGTAAATGTTAGAACTGTGGGAGGTGAGAAAATGGAGGTTCCTATGGGTGAGTATTTTGTAAGAGAGTGTTTATGGGGAATATGTTACTGAAGGAGATTGGGAGGGTAGGTATGTATGTATGTGTTGCAAGGGAAGGGAAGGGAAGCAGGGAAGGGGAGGGAGGGGAGGAAGGGTTGGCAAGGGGAAGCATGCAAGGGGAAGAAAGGTGTTAGTGTTTCCGTGAAGAGAAGGAAGAGAAGGGGAGTTTTACATAGGACTGGGAGGGAGAGGGTAGAAGAGTGATGAGAGAGTTTACCTGGGGCTGGGGAAAGATACATACAGAAGTTACTAGTGTAGTACATGGAGGACTTAGAGAGAGAGAGAGAGAGAGAGAGAGAGAGAGAGAGAGAGAGAGAGAGAGAGAGAGAGAGAGAGAGAGAGAGAGAGAGAGAGGGGGGGGGGGATATTATTGCTTTTGAAGAAATGAGTGTGTGGAAGTAAAGAAAGCAAAGAAAGTGAAAAATGTTACACTGATATGAGCAACACGATATGGGTGTAAAAGAAGCTACAGTCTCCCAAATGAAAATAGGAAGCATTTTTACACACACACACTCACACACACACACACACACACACACACACACACACACACACACACACACAAAGTCCCTCATCCCACCAATGATAATATTCTCTCCCGAATCATTTTCACATTTTGCATTCATCAGCCAGCTGCGTTTCACCCTCGAATACTCAGTAATTTAATCACTCGCTTTGAAAAAAGAAAAAAAAAGAAAATCACAGGAACAGGGACGCCCTTCATGATAATATCTCCACTTTTCTCCCTGATCAACCTTCTATTTTCCCCCACCTTCTACTTCCCCATTCCCTTGATCCGTCTTCTGTATAATGTCACCCAAAAATTACTACCTATTTTTCACCACCAGTTTGAAGATGAAGAACCAAAGTGGCGTCTCATTCCCATATTTTTATTCCGACTCCATTAACTATGTATATTTTTCTTCTTCAGCTGCCGTGATGGAGTTTGGGAAGGAGGGAAAGTGCGAGTGGTGAGAAGGAGAGGGGTAGAGGGAAGGAAGGGGATCGAAGAGGGGAATAAAGAGTAGTTAAGAGAGGGGAGTGTCGGCTGGAGGATGGAGTGTTTCAGAGGGGAAAATGTGCGGCCTTATGGAGTGTTAAGAGTAGAGAATGCTGAAGAGGAGGAGTAAGAGGAGAAAGAGAAGGAGTAGAAAGAGAGAGAGAGAGAGAGAATGCTGAAGAGTAATAAAAAGGGGAAAGGAGAAGGAAGCACTGGAGGTGAATAAACGAAATGATTGAACGAAACCCGCAGATTTCTGGAAAACCATAAAAGAAAGATGAGTAAGAAACAATACCAAAGAAAGGGGACAAGAAAAAAGATATGGAGAAAATCCACACTTAAAAATGGAGGAGCAATACACGTTACAAAGGAGAGATGAAAGGTTTGTGTTATTGAAGAACAGGAAAAAACAAAGAGGAAAACTAAGGGAAGGCAAGATAAAAGGCGAGAACCGAAGAGCAACAGGAAAGAAAAGCTGAAATAGAATAGAATTGGCCTCAGGATACCAGTCTCCATTCTCCTCCTCCTCCTCCTCCTCCTCCTCCTCCTCCTCCTCCTCCTCCTCCTCCTTTCTTTCCATCCTCTTCTTCTCCAACCGT
>CM035191.1:10295380-10297677 GCA_020233015.1 Callinectes sapidus
CAAACAAACAGTAGCAAACATTCTAATCCATTTGAGACTGCTCTGTGATAAAAGAAAACGAGAATTTAAGCAACATTACAAACTGCAGCAAGAAAGATTAGGTGAGTAGCACATGATCTTATATTTTGTGTCTAGGATGCCAGGAGTCTCTCAGGAGGAGACTCACTAAATCTTCCCATCGCGTGCCGCCTTCTTGTTCTCCAGGGAAGGAGTTGAAGTAAAAAGCATGAAGTGCAACCAACCAAATAACATTTCAACGATCAAAGGCCCTTGAGTGGAGAAGGAGAAAGGAGGAGGAGGAGGAGGAGGAGGAGGAGGAGGATAGGGGTACATGGATAGAAAGGATACAAAAGAAGAAAGGTGGAAAGAAGTGAAAGAGAATCAGTGTGACAAACAAGAACAAAGAAAGTGAGGCAGTGGGTGTGATGAAGACGGGGGAGAGGAAGTGGAGGAGAGAGAGAGAGAGAGAGAAGGAGGCTTTTAATAAAGGAGGGAGAGTGCGGGAGCGGGGCATGAGGTGAGGGTCAGCGGGCCGGGGGGGGGGAGGGGAGGGGAGGAGGGGAGGAGACACAGGGCACTGGTTCATGACTTACTTGTGGAGGAAGAGGGAGGGGGATGCAATGAGAAAAAAGTGTTACGAAACGTGTTATGTAGCGGAGGGAGAGGCGGAGGAGAGAGAGGCTGGCTGGTGAGAGGCGGGGGTGAGGGTCAGGCGAGGCGAGGATCAGGACTCATCGCAGCAATGAAGGCAAGACAACATGCTGACACGCCAGGTGCAGCGCGGGGTGGGGGATGGGGGGGGGGTAGCGGGTCAGCCTGCACACAGAAAGGGCATAGGAGAACAGGCAAATAGACCAGGCCAGTAGCCTGCACACAGAAAGGACACAGGACAACACACAGGCAGGCCAGGCCAGCAGCCTGCACACAGAAAGGACACAGGACAACACACAGGCAGGCCAGGCCAGCAGCCTGCACACAGAAAGGACACAGGACAACACACAGGCAGGCCAGGACAGCGGGCAGGATGCACAGGTGACGCGGGCCGCGGCAGGGCGGCGGCCTACCATGACGAGAGCTTCCTGGAGCAGGGCGGCGTGTCGGGGGCGGCGGCGGGGTCTAGCGGCGTGGTGCGGGAGTCGCTGAGGCGCCGCTCACGGTGCGAGTTCCACCGCTTAAGGATGGTGCTCACCCGCAGGGACGGGTCGGACCCCACGCCGGGCGCGGCGGGCGTGCCGGGCGTGGAGGGAGTGGAGGGAGTGGTGCCCACGCTAGCACCAGGCACTAGGAGGGACAACCCGGACCCCGCAGACTGGGGCGCCGCCCCCAATGCCTCAGTGTGGGAGTTTTCCTTAATGCTCAGGCGGCGGACCCTGGGCGGGTGGGAGGCGGCGGCCATCAGGTCCCCCTCGCCGCGCGGAGGTCGCGTCCGAAGCGCCGTGCACGAATTGCGGCGCCGCAGGCGATGCCCGCCACTGTACTTCATCATCTTGCCGACTCACCCAGACCGCGGCCGCCTCTCTGGCCATCTAAAATGCTTCCCGCTCACTCGAGTCACTCACTAGCAGTGCCACGCCCGCAGGCTTAACTGGACGTTCGCTGAGCGGCACTCGTGTTCCGGCCAGACATTGTGTGGCGGCTGGCACTGTGCGTGCGGGTGACACATGGGCGACGTAGACCAGCTGTCTCGCCTCAGCTCACTTGATGCAGGTGGCGGAGCAAAGGCCGACGAGGCGTGGCAGTCAGGGCGTCGCTGGTCTCCAACACAGGTGTGGGCACACCATGGTGGGCGGGGGTCACCTCACCAGCACCCAGACACTCACTCCAGTCGCAGCGGCACCACGCCTCGCCTCACGCCACACCCACGCCCTGCCACCAGTCACGCTGCGAGCTCACGTGAATATCACCTTTCCTACACAACATCCGCTGACAGTCCCAGTAAGGCTTGGCTCAGCACAGCGCAGCGGCAATGAGGGAGGCTGCGGGCTGTGGCGGCGCCGCGGGGAACAAGGTCTTCATGAGCAGCCGCCCTCAGCGAACAGATTACTATACACAACCAAACGGGTTTTCTTCAAGAGGGAAAGTACAGGTTATGGGAAACCAATAACGTTGCGAGGCTGCGGAAAAACAAGGCAGTGATACCCGTCCACAGTGTGGTGGGGAGCGGGACCTGCACCCTGCCCCGCTCAGCCACGCCCTCCCTCCCTCCCTCCCTCCCTCCCTCCCCTGTCCCAACCAGGATGTTCACTTGGATCTCACGCCTCGAGAGAGAGAGAGAGAGAGAGAGAGAGAGAGAGAGA
>CM035191.1:10598700-10641834 GCA_020233015.1 Callinectes sapidus
GAGAGAGAGAGAGAGAGAGAGAGAGAGAGAGAGAGTGTGTGTGTGTGTGTGTGTGTGTGTGTGTGTGTGTGTGTGTGTGTGTGTGTGTGTGTGTCCAAATAGGAACACCACAACCGGTAAACTCTACAAGTCAGAAAAGAAAAAAAGAAAAAAACACTGAAACCAATTTACATACATAAAGAGAAATAAACGCCCTATACCTTACAAAACAAAATAGAAGCAAAACAAAACAAAACAAAACAAAATCATTAAAAAGGAAAATAGATTGATGCTGGCTACTACAACTGGGACGGCTTTGAAAGGAGAGAGAGTGGGAGAGAGTGAGAGAGAGGGAGATGAGGGGGAGAGGAGGGGAGGAGGAGGAGGGGGGTAGAGGAACCGCAGGCTAGTGTGGATGGGGATGGATTGGCTTCGTTAGGTGATCTGAAATGAAGATCCACACGAAGAGGATCAAAGGCGAGGCTGCGACGCGTATCTAATGAGCAGCACGAGGAAAGGCTGGCGAGGCTCGAAAGGGTGTTGACCTCAGGGTAATTACCTTTTTTTTCCTTTTTCCCGCCTCCTGGAATGCATGGGCGCCGTACAAAGTGAATGGAGTCTCAAGAGGTGGCAGGACGTAGGCAGCGCGCACAGGAGAGAGAGTAGTTAGTGGTATTTGAAAGGTAGAGTCTCTGAAGGGGTGTTTCCGGGTCTGTTCCCCCTGCAAGGCCTTTCATCTTCCCTCCGGTGTGGTCTTTTGGTTCCTCTACGTGTGTGTGTCGGCCATTACCTCGTGTTTTGAGTTCCGTATTATAAAATGGGTCAGCACCAAATATGAGTGACTTTTCTTAACAGGCTCTAGTGCAAGTTGTTTGTATTCTTTATCGTTGTTTTTCTTTTTCTAATTGTTGTTAGGCACTGCTTCACACCATCAATAAAACACAACAATGAATTGCATCAACAATAACAACAGTAACAACAATAGCCATCCGAATCTGGGTAACCTTTGTTGCCTTCCAAAGCAGTCCTGGCAAGAGAACAAAGAGTTTAGAAATAGGAACTTTAGTCAACCAATGAATGGACTGTGCAACAGGTACCCGCTAATGTAAACACAAGAGCTGCTACAAGAATGAGAGCAAAGTCAACATGGTAGGAAAGGAGACATCTATTCATTAACCAAAACCTTATATAGAGGGCCACGAACTTGTATTAAGAAGTTTTGGCTATTGACGTGAGGTAAAGGAAGTGTGAGAGTCAGATAACACTGCTGGTTTGATAAGAAACAAGAGGGTTCTCCGTGTGGGCGAGAGGGAAAACAAGGGAAACACAACTTGGGTATGCATAATGCAGGAGTGAAAACTTGTACTGGGAAACGGCAAATCCTGGGATACGCAGACTGTGTTGAGAGAATAACACGGCCAATGACGACGATCACCAATGAAACAGTGTATTACAGAGCTTGATGTTGGGGTTGTATACTTAATGAAGATTCTGTAATTATCCCCCTTGTTTGATGCATGTCTTTTGTAAGAGAGAACTGTGTGAAGGAAATTTTAAGAGGAAGGATACAATTATTCTGCTCCAGGATGTATGAAAGCGGATACTCTCTTCAGCAGAACATTAATTCGCTCTTTAGCACGTGTACGCTCAGTGCGGATGAAGTGGACCCGGAACTTGCAAGAGAGAAGGAAGCCTCAGTGAGTGGCGATGAAGCTCTACCAGTTTGAAGCATGTAGTGTAAAGTGAAGTGAAGTGGAAATAGGAGTGGAGTAATGAGAGAGAGAGAGAGAGAGAGAGAGAGAGAGAGAGAGAGAGAGAGAGAGAGAGAGAGAGAGAGAGAGAGAGAGAGAGAGAGAGAGAGACCTGTCATCCTTTGATTACCATGAGACTCATCAATCTTAGTATACTGTGGCGTAAGTTTAATCCAGTGCAACCTTAAGAAAAATCCCGTTTATGAATCCCTACCGCTTTTATATTTCCAACTTTTTATGAAATGACTTTATTTAAGAAGGAGGTTTCAAGACATTCATCTCTATCTTTCAGCTAACTCTTTTGAACTTTAAGAGAACTAGCATATTAGCTGGCTTTTTTATTTTCATTTTTCCCTTAGCCAGCTTCCCCCTCTTGCATTAAAAAAAGGGTGGTGGGGATCTGGAGTGAGGGAAGCTTGACACTCAGTGGTGATCTTGTATTCTTATGCCGCAGTGACCCAGCTGGTGGGGAGCGACCCTGTGGAGTTTGAGCAGCCGGAGTATGAGGTGACTGTCCCAGAGAACACGCGTGTGGACCACCTGCTGCGGCTGTCTGCCAGGGTGGTGGCGGCAGGTAAGGGTTCTGTTACTGTTGTGCTGTCACCTGCTTGATATTTTGCGATTCATTTCTCTTTCTGTAATTTGTGTGTTCATAGATACACCACACCTGTGCATTAATTCTTCCTGGTGCAGGTGGCGACACAGTCCGGTACAGCATCAGGGAAGGGAACGAGGAAGGGCGCTTCCACCTCAGCCCCTCCACCGGTAACCTCTCCCTCAGACGCCCCCTTGACTATGAGCTACGGCAACAGGTGTGTGTGTGTGTGTGTGTGTGTGTGTGTGTGTGTGTGTGTGTGCGTGTGTGTGTGTGTGTGTGTGTGTGTGTGTGTGTGTGCCTGTGTGTTTGGATAGAAGATTTTATGCGGACTTTTTTTCTGTATTTTGCTATTATATTGTGTATTTTATGATTTATGCAAAGATTTATTAATTTAAGTAGTTTGCTTATACACATATATCACTTTGGTTTTCCTTTGTCAATAAACTAATTAACTAAGTGTGTACGTGTGTGTGTGTGCGTGTGTGTGTGTGTGTGTGTGTGCGTGTGGGTTGGTGAGTGGGTGTGCATCATCCCAAGTAATTAATACTGTGATGATATCCGATATTGTGCAGTATTTGTATCCATTCTATTGCTCTTCATTGACTGATTTTTGCCATAGGGGTTACAAAAATACGTATCGGAGAGTTCTGTTACAATATCAACTTCATCATTACAAAAGTCAATCAGTGTGTCAGTTTTCGAGTAGGCAAATGTGTTGGCTGTATTCATGGGTTGGTCGGCTACGCATCCTTAATGGAAATCACTAGGTATTCAGTCCTTTCTCGACCTCAAACTTCAAACTTCCAAAATCTCACACGAAAACACAACACTGGCAGCCCAAGGGAAAACTGCCATCGTTACTACACTGCAAAGGAACACTGGATAAGGTGGACATATTTCTCTATTTTCTCAAGTGTGTGTGTGAGGGAGGGAGGAGGAGGGCGCTGCAGTAGATATTCAGCTGCAACCCAGTGTCCCCATGTTACGATGAAATTTAAATTGGAACAAGGGAACTTGCCACTCACTCTCTCGTTATGATTTTTTTACCTCCCGTGGGTACATTTTTTCCCTCCACGCGCCACCACCCGAGGTAAGAGAATAGCCTCACTGCTCTCCTCATTTCTGAACTCATGAAACGAAAACAGAATCCGCGTTCGTGTTCTTTACCGTTGATTCTTTCCTTTGAGGCGTCTCGAGGAGGAAAACTTTCATATGCAGCAAGTGAAGCAACTATAATGTGAGGATGAGGATGCCAACGCTAATTTTTCAGACGCTAATATCTCCTCCTCTCCTTCCTCCTTCCTCCTCCTCCTCTGCTCCTCTTCCTCCCAGTACGAGCTAGTTGTGGAGGCATTGGCTGGCGAGGCGAGAGGCGAGGCACGCGTGGTTGTGAAGGTGGAGGACCAGAACGACCACGCCCCGGTGTTCCTGAGGGCGCTACACGAGACGCAGATCACGGAGGAGGACAACAGACACTTGCCAAAGGTCATACTCAAGGTCAGTGTTATTACTTTGGAAATTTAATGACTGTTCGGGAATACAACATGTTTTATGAAGTGTGTTTCGAAGCGAGTTTGTTTTTTGCTTTGTTTCCGTGTTATAGTGAATTTTGTTGAGGTGTATTATATAGACATTCGCTGTGTTATTATCATGTTTTCTAAGTATAAGTAAGTATAAAGGGAAATAAGTGTCCCGTGTACCCCCTGATGGCTTTCCTTATTTTCTTATGTTCTGAAGTATTATGACTGTATGAAAGAGAGGGCTGAATAAGATATTTTGTTAATTGAGTTATAGAAAGGCGTGGCCATTCTTTTTTATAAAACATGCTACAATTAAAATGGTAAAAGGATAAAAAAGTACAGGTGGAGAAACCTACAGAAAATACCTACAGAATAGAGTTTTTAATCTCTTGTGGCTGCACATTTCCAGTTGTTTATGCTCCACATTGTTCCACAGTTTTCAGCTCCCACTCTGCTGTATTTTCCTGGGGGGTTTTTTTCAGTTCACTTACTATTTTTTTTACGTTATCCTCTTACCGCCACACACACTTTCCCTTTCCTAGCGCCGCGCCTCTCCCTTCCCATCGCCGCCTCCCACCCTCTCCCGCCCCCCGCCGGCCTCTCGTACCACAGTCAGCAAAGCGTCCCGAGGGAAGTCGCACCATTATTTATGCTTCACAAGACCCTCGGAGCCTCGTTGACCGTCAGCTGCCAACACAACCTAGCAACAGATGCGCCCATTTTTCAGACGGCGCCCTCCCCCCACCCACCATTCTTCCCTCTGAGCTCTAAATCACCCTTCCTCCTAACACACCTTCACCCCTCCATCCTTCTTCCGCTTCTCTCCTCTCCTTCTTCCTTCCTTTTTCTCTTCTATCGTCCGTGCCCTGCATTTTTCGTCCTGTTCCCTCCTCTTCCTTTCTCTCTCCCTTCCTCCTCCTCGCCCGTGTCCTGCATTCTTCCTCAGTTCGTGTCAATTGCATCATGGAACAAAACCCGTCACTAATTTGAAAGGCCATGAGATAATTTATGCAGTTTCCATGGATATCATTTTTCTATAGATAATGTAGAATCTTCATCCACCCCTTCAGTACTGGGACGTGTTTTTACCACGACTTTTGGGTATGATTACAGCATTTCATTGGCATTAGCTAGAATCTGTAGAGATAAGAAGATTAATAGCCAGAGTCTGTACTGTTTCAATCCCTACATGAGGTTCTGAAGCTGTATAAAATCCATAAATGTAAGTAGAATAAATATGAGAACACGTCCCAGCACTTAAACTATCATGACGTCCAAGGGTTTGAGAATGCGGTTCTGAATCGTTTACTAGTGTGTCACGAATCCCTTAACTGTTCCCCCCCTTCCCTTCCCCTTCCCTTCTATCGAAACATTCCCTACCTTACCCTGAAAAATAGTTATAAGTGATAGAAACTGGATAAAGAGAAGTGGAGTTTGCATGCATTCTCTGTCCCCCCCCCCCCCCCCCCCCCCCCCCCCCCTCTCTCTCTCTCTCTCTCTCTCTCTCTCTCTCTCTCTCTCTCTCTCTCTCTCTCTCTCTCTCTCTCTCTTCCCAGCCCTTACCTCTTCTTCCTGTTCCCTGTTTGCAATGCAGCGCACGTGTCTGGCGGGAAGGTGCTGGTGTTGTTTCCAGTTAATATTGTTTTCCCTTCCTCCCGCTGGCTGCCTCGCTATTGCTATTCATCTGTGTCGTAGCTGTGTAATGTAAAGCTCTAGATTTGTTGGTTTTCTATTTTACTTGCTTTTTTTTCTTTGTATTTGTTTATTTATTTATTTATTTTTTTAGAGTATGGTATTGGTAATTCTCTCTCTCTCTCTCTCTCTCTCTCTCTCTCTCTCTCTCTCTCTCTCTCTCTCTCTCTCTCTCTCTCTCTCTCTCTCTCTCTCTCTCTCTCTCTCTCGTGCCGTCCACCTGTTCCCTGTTTCCTTGTCATGTTCTCATCCTCCTATTTCGTATGTCCCTCCAGATACCCTCTTTTTTTCCTCCCTCTCTTTCTGTCCCGTGTAGTGTATTTTTCCGTCGTTCTTTTCCGCTCTCCCTGGCGTAGGTGCTCGGTGTTCCCTATTCTTTATCTCGGGTGAGCGGGTAAGGAAAGTTACTTGCAGGTTTTTCCGTCACACAGCGAAAAGAAAGGGAAAAGAAAAAGGGGAGGAAAAAATGTTCGTCCTAGATTATCTTTTCCTTTTCTCCTGCGTCCTATTGGAAAAGCTAGAGGGGGGAAAATATACATTGCAGTCTCTCATAACGTTTTTGAACACTATTTTGCATCACTGCGCTGGGTACCATAAATATTTGTACATTAGAAGAAAAATCACTGCAGGTTATCCTTTCCATTCCTTCTGTGACGCATTGGAACAGCCAAGAAGAAAATGTATATGGTTGTGCTTCGCTGATATAGTTCTGAACGAAGCCATTCTATTCAACTCTTTATGGTAGTATGAATATATGTGCAATAGAAGATATTTGTTCTTATCCTGCGTGTAACTTGGAAGAAAGCGTATATAAGTGTCTCATTGGTATAGTATTGAACTTCGTTGGGTAGTTTGAAATATATTCATAAAAGATTAGAAATATTCGTTCCATTTTTTCTTCTTTTCTTTCAGGTATGTAGAAAATGTAATAGTTTGTCATCGGTTAGTCTTAAGCAAAACCATTTTCGATAACTTAATTGGATGGCATGAAAGGTCTGTATGATAGGATTAGAACACGCTTGTTATTGCACTGAAATCTAACGCGCCTTCTCGTAATTAGCACCTGTAGTGAGTGAAGGGTTTATTGCATCAGATCTTACTAAACTAAACTAATTGGCGTTATTACCTGCTTTTTTGTTTCTCCAGCTCAAGTGTTGCCTTTAACTGTAATCTTACTTAACAAATGATGACTTTCCTAGGATGACTTTCTCCGCAATAATAGAGAAATACATAATACCTTCTGTCCCACCGCAGCAAGTGACAGCAGTGGACGGGGACGCGGGTCAGTTTGGGAGTTTGCAGTACACCATTTCCGGGGACGGCATCTTCACTAATGGATCGCGGCCTTGCTTCTCCCTGGATTCCGCCTCGGGCACTGTGTTACTGCTGCGGGTGAGCTGTGTGTGGGACGTCAAGCGAACTAGGGAGAAAGAGGGTCAGACTTAAAGTAGTAACATTAACTCCTTAGTTTGCTCCGTCTTGATCTTTATTTGTATCATTAGGAATTGCTATTCTTCGATGTTTTCTTTTTTATTCCCTTTCTGACTCTCCAAGGGAACAAAATAAACAACTTAAGGTAAAAATACAACGCTTCTGGTAAAACAGATAGCAGCTGTTAGGAAAAATAAAAAAATTGGTGTTAAATGAAGATATACCTGGCGTTAGAATTCCACAATTGTGAAGAGGGCAAGAGTTTACACTGCTTCCGCTTCTCTCTCTCTCTCTCTCTCTCTCTCTCTCTCTCTCTCTCTCTCTCTCTCTCTCTCTCTCTCTCTCTCTCTCTCTCTCTCTCTCTCTCTCTCTCTCTCTCCTAGCCGTGTTCCCTCCTCCAACTTCACGACCTCGGTAAAACTTTCATCACGTCAATCATTCCTCAGCCTCTGGACCGCGACCCTCCCCACGGGCGGGCTCAGTGGCGCCTGCGGGTGACGGCCACGGACGGGGAGCTTGAGGCACACACCGACATCCGCGTTAACCTGAAGGACGCCAACGACAATGCTCCCTTCTTCCCCTCCCGCACCACCACCGCTACTGTCTCTGAAAACATCCCCGTTGGTAACTACAGTAGGATGAATTTCCGTGACTCTCCAAATCCAGTGAGATGAGATGTAGAGTTTGGTGGTGTATGCATTATTCCTCAGGCTGGAGCGACGTGTATAGAGAACAGCTGTTTTGTTCTGCACGCTGCAATTCCGGATACTGCTGTTTTGTAGCATTTCCTGCTTGAACAGTTATAAATTCGTATCAGTGTATGACTTATGATATTCTGATTCGTGTTTTGATGGAATACACACACACACACACACACACACACACACACACACACACACACACACACACACACACACACACATGATGCTTCCCGTGCCACAGGGGCCTCAGTGACGCGCGTGATGGCTACAGACTACGACGACCCGGAGGAAGGCGACAATGCCAAGGTGTCATTCTCGCTGGAGAAGAACGCAGTTGACGAGTCCACCGGCAGATCCATCTTTACCATCGACAGCGAGCTTGGCGTCATCACCACTGCGCTGTGCTGCCTCGACCGAGAGAAGACCCAGCGCTACGTCCTGCAGGTGGTGGCGACGGACGGCGGCGGTCTGAAAGGTGAGACACACGAGTGATTAGTTGGTTGCTATTAAATTTACCAGTTGAGTTTGCATAGCAGTTCAATATTCAAGAACGTTTTGCTCTCTACCATGGCTATTTTCAAAGGCCACAGAGATGTTTAGCTGGAGTTTTCAAGGGTGGTTCTATTATCAAAGTAAATGTATTAGTATGTCACTGGAACCATAAAAAACATGCTTCAAACCCTTATCTCTTCAACTTGAGCCTTTTGAAAGCAATCGAGGTGTGGCACAAAAGTGGCAAATAATTAGCACGTTTTTAGATTAGTAATGGGAGAAACACTTGGGATACTGGCTGGTCTTTAGTCATGATGAGAGAGCAAAGTGTTTCTGAATACAGCCCAATATGTAAAACTTCAAACGAGACAGGAAATGGCCTTTGCCTGACTGCCGGTGTCCGGACTCCCTCCCACAGGCACAGGAACGGTGGTGGTGGACATAAAGGACGTAAATGACGTGCCACCAAAGTTCTCGCGGTCTGAATGGACTCTGGATGTGTCTGAGAGCCTTGGCCCAGACCGCGTGCTGGCGACACTCACTGTCATAGACCCAGATGCTACCAACGATTTCGCCTTCAGGGTATGACCAGTTCACCAGTTTATTGTCCCCCCGCCTCTATACGTATACATGTTTCTAAGTTTCAATTTCGGTCATAATTGTCAACGACTTCCATAATTCGGTTACTTAAATATAGGAACATCAGATGATAAGGAAAGCTTGGGGACGCCATGAGGCCTACACGAGACAGCCACCATATGAAAGTTAACTACCTATTTTCAACTATTTTCCTTACTCATGAATTTGTCCTTTTTTAAGCTGCTTAATGACTTAGTGCTAACAACCATATTTCGAAGTCAATTTAACTGATCTACCCCTTTATTCTACAGACAATTTTTTCAGTCCTTTTTTCTAAATATAGTTTTAAGAACGCGGGAAGGAATAATCTCTTTATATGCTTCTCAAAGACCACCAGTGCGTCCACACTCTTGCCCTTAGAAGAGTTAACATGACCTTCAGAGAACCATTGATACACTTCTCTTGTTTCGAAAAATATTTTATGCCTCACGTGCATTACGCCATGATGTGATGGGCTGAGTGTGGCATTGCTGCAGGTGGTGCCGGGGAGTGGGCGAGGCTGGCAGATGTTCCGCGTAGAGGAAGGGGCGGGGACGGTGCCAACTGGAAACCTTATGTCCATGGAGCCGCTTGACTACGAAGATCCCGACCACCGCCAGGGCTTCACCTTCAGAGTACAGGTCACGGATAGGGTGAGTGAGGTCTGCTGTGGTCTTGGATGTAAGTGTCATGAATACTTTGATGGTGTGGTGTCTTTGTTTAACGATAATGAGTTGCACTGGAGTTTCTATATCAAAAGGTGTACGTTCTCTCTCTCTCTCTCTCTCTCTCTCTCTCTCTCTCTCTCTCTCTCTCTCTCTCTCTCTCTCTCTCTCTCTCTCTCTCTCTCTCTCTCTCTCTCTCTCTCATCCTTACATTGCGCACAGGGGGAGGAGGGCTGGGAACGCCGTCAGCATGTGGCGGAGACATGGGTGAGGCTGAGGCTTCTGGACGAGAACGACAATGACCCAGTATTCAGCGAGGACCTCACACGCCTGGTTCTGCCCGAGGACACCCCCAGAGGCTCCTTCCTCGCCTCCTTCACGGCCCTCGATCCGGACAAGGTGAGTATTAATAGAATTGTGCAAAGTTGCAAGCACGAGTAATTCATAATGACTGCAGTAAATGTACCTCTGTTTCGTCTAAGCTGAAACACTAGGAGGCACTGAGACGGTATGCACATCTCCGCCATACAGTGATGTGAAGTGTGGTAAACCTTATCAGTAAATATATACCGCAGGAAAATATTAGGGAGGTTGGTGGAAAAACTTCAATTAACACAAAGCACATAAAACCTCAACAGTAATTCCTTGCCCATGAAGTCACATTTCCTGGTAACTTCATCAGAGCCAATTGTTATGTCTTTAGAATCTTGCTGACGAACAAACAATAAAACCATTAGACAAATAGAGACGGAAATGAGTAAATACGAAACCAGTTCTCGCAAAGTGAAATTCGGCCTTGGTCGCTGCACACTTGTTACGCTTCACTTTTAGGCTTATGATCACCGCATTGTTTTCCTGGCCGCAGGGATGCCGCATGTTGCGTGATGTGAGGTCTGTGCTGGCCAAATCCTGGTAATAAATCGTCGGTGCAAACATTTCAGCCTCTCCCTCTCCCTCCCACTCAGGGTGGACAGAGCCGGGTCCGGTACGAGGTAGATCCGGCCAGTGATCCCAGCCACCAGTTTGTCGTGGACGAGGCTGGAGCGGTGCGTCTTGTGGGCAGACTGGACCGGGAGGCAGCAGACACCCACAGTGTGCTGGTGTGGGCGGTAGACGATGGGGAGCCACCGAGGACCGCCACCGCCACCCTTGCAGTAAGAGTCGCGTCATGATGTACCAAAGTTAGGGAATGGTGACCTGAAACATTTATGCATGTGTGTTGTGGAACTTTGAATGGTGCGTGGTGAGTGATTTCAGTTCTTTTCACCTGTCAGTATTATTTGCATCAGGAAAATACGAAAACTAAGATACAAGCAATAGCAGAAACTAAAGCTTAAAGAGACATGAGCCCTGACCCACATGCCTCAGCTGCCGTATCCTTTCAGGCGTCCCTCTCTCACTGATGCCAATTCCTCCCTCTCCCTTTAGTCCCTTCTACATTCGTTTCAGATACAAATATGTCTACAGGCAACGGTATCACTTGGATAAATGGAAAGGTTTGTCAAATGTGGCGCAAACTCTATATAATACTTGAGCATCACACTAACGTAGATAGGACCAACACCAGCATCACAAAGTCCAGTATTGAAATGAACCTGAAATGTGTCAATTTCGGAGAGTGGACAGAGAGAGAGAGAGAGAGAGAGAGAGAGAGAGAGAGAGAGAGAGAGAGAGAGAGAGAGAGAGAGAGAGAGAGAGAGAGAGAGATCCACAAACAGATAATCGTAGCATATGAAAGAGTAGAAAATCGAAACTAATGTACTCTATTGAGTGGAACCATTACACCTGATTCGAAAGAAATAAAACATTGCAAACAGAAGAAAACATGAAAGCAATGTGTTCCAGAGTTTGATAGTGAATTAGATGAACATTTATTCCAATATTTTTTGAGTGATTAAAATAGTTGAAAAATGGAAAAAAGGAATTGAATTAAGAAGGGAGTGTAATTACCATCATGGTCAATTTATCCGTTTATTCATCTATTCATTTACTTATTTGTTGTGATTTTTGTAATATTACAAACTATTTTTGTTCAGTCATTCATCCCGGCATTTACAGGAGTGATCATCCGGCACTGTGTGATCAGTAAGACTTCCGACCCACCAGTTCTCTCTTATCTCTCGCACCAAGACGGCTCCAGAGACGAAGGCTGGGAAAAATGCCCTCCTTTATGTTGTTCTTCTTGTTTTGTTTTGTTTTTCCTTCTTCTTTCCTTCGGTTTTTTTTATTTTTTTTATTCCGAAATTACAAAAATAGCTATTTACGTCTTCAAAAAAACTGTATATGCGTGTGTCAAAGACATTTGTTATCACAGAAACTATGCGATGGTTGTCATAATTCCATTTCGTTTGGAAATTTACCTTCAAAGTTTACAGTTCATCACTTCATATGTTTCTTTTTATCTCAAAAACTTTGTTTTTCAGGTCTGAATCTAAAAAAATGTGAAAATTTTTCTATCTGAAAAATGAATTAGGAAATATGCCTTAAAGGTAGAAAATGACCAAGTGTTAAAACCCGTTTTGATATGACAAGTTGAGTAGGTAACCATCATTCACTTTAAACTTTTCCTGTGGCGTCTTATTTTGTTGTGGAAAGTGGAGCACATCGAGGACTTTACAAAGCGGGCCTGGGAAGGGCAAGTTTTATTTTCTCATCTATTGTAAGAGCCACTTCAGTAAATTACAGTGGAATCTGCATCGCCGTCTTGTCTTCCTGGCCTACGAGAGAGAGGGAGAAAAATATGAAAGATCAATAAAGAAGAACAAAAAAGCGAATCACTTCATTGGAGTAGGAGGAGGGAGCAATGCGACATTTCATCATCACCACCACCACCACCACCACCACCACCATCAGGAGCCCCTTTACGTATTCCACAGCAGAAGAAAGACCTTGAGTCTCTTCTATTAATCCACGTTGTTTGTCTGTCTGTTCCAGCCAATCCTAGTAAAACTGACCTCATTTCTTCATCTTCTCTGTCTCCCTTGCCTTCTCTGGCTCTTCCTGAATCTGTTACTTTTATCCACCTATCTATTTCTCGAGCCATTTCAGGGTTTCCAGTCCTGGGAGAAGTAATTGGAGACTGGAGTAGATCCTCTTTCATCAGCTATATTGCTACGGAGAATAGAGGCTCTGATAACGTGATGCTTTTTAATTTTGAGTCATCTTAAGGTAAAGCTGATAAAGAATGTAACGTAGAAGGGACGCAAACTATCCCTGTACTATTGCAAGGAATTAAACCACGAGGAAATGAAAATGGCGATGATAAGAGAGAAATTTGACAGATAAACGTGACGGATGTGAATGACAACCCGCCGTTCCTGCTGGAGCCTCGCGAGGTGCGTGTGACGGAGAACAGCGAACCTCAACTGGTGGCGCGGGTTAAGTTTGGTGACCCCGACGACTGGCGGCAGGGTCACGGGCCGCCCTTCACCATCGCCCTCGACCCCCGAGCGCTGCCTCACGTCACAGAGAACGTCAGGGTTACACTGGACAAAAGTGAGTCTCTGGGACACTAAAAGTTGACTTCATATACTTTATTAGTCCAGCTTTCTTACACCTTCATACTGACTCGTTTCCTTGGATGACTTAGTTCTGTGTTTGGCGCAGGAGGAGACGACGGGCGGGGCGTGGGCGTAGTGTGGACGCGGGCGGCACTTGACCGTGAGGAACGCTCCACCCTCCTGGTGCCCTTGGTGGTGGGCGACGCCGGATGGCCGTCTCTTACCGCCACCGTCACCCTCTCCCTGCACGTGGCAGACCTCAATGACAATCCCATGGCACCCGCCGCCAAGACCGTTACTGTACACACCATGCAGGTTAGGTACCCTCTCACCCCACTGCCACTCTCTCCACTCTTTTTGTAGGTCACACACACACACACACACACACACACACACACACACACACACACACACACACACACACACACACACACACACACACACACTGCTCGCTATTTCACTCCACCACT
The DNA here is from genome assembly GCA_020233015.1 of Callinectes sapidus. NCBI lineage: Eukaryota > Metazoa > Arthropoda > Malacostraca > Decapoda > Portunidae > Callinectes > Callinectes sapidus. The sequence continues at coordinate 10,612,118 of CM035191.1, forward strand.
GGTACGTGTTCGTTAATTCCTCATCTCATCCGTCACTCAGTCACCGTCTTGAGAATGAACAAGATGGTCGCGGTCTTTCGGCCAACCACACAACATAGTAGCTTACTCCCCCTCATGTCGTCCACAGCACCGGGGACCTGCAGTGCCCTTGGGACGCGTGTACGTTCGGGATCCCGACGACTGGGATGATGTCGGCAAAACCTTCGCCTGGAAAGAACCACAAGCCGGTTTTTTCCTCGACACTTCCAGCGGCCACCTGACCATGGCACCCTCTACCCCGGACGGCAGGTAACCCATCACACGTACCACGAGCATAGGGACTAGAGTTTTGAGGGGTGTTTTGGTTTGTCAAGGTATTCATTATACACATGCGTACATCACTGTACTTCGAAAGTAAACAGTAACTTGAAATTATACTCCAAAGATATATTACGTATGTGAATTGAAACCTTCATACAACTGTGTTCTCGCAACAGGTACCACCTAATGTTCATGGTGAGTGACAGCAACCAGGGACAAAGGGACGTGGAGGCCAATGTGACAGTCCATGTGAGACTCTTGAACAGGAACGAAGTGGTCCAAGCGAGCCCCGTGACGCTGGCGGCGAGGAGTCACAGTGTAGTGAGACGCAGCGGGAAGGTGAGACATCCAGCACAGAGGAAATTAGCAAACAAAAAAGTGACTGACTTCTGCTTTTCTGTAAGAAAAATATTTATCAGAAATAGTGAGCGTAATACCTGCTTTTGTTGTTGCAGGAGGGAGTGTCGATGCTGAGTCGCCTGCTTGCTGCCGTGCGACCGCTGACGGGAGGAGCAGACACGGCGGTGCAGGTGGTGACTGTACAGCCCCTGGAGGAGGCAGGCGCCCCAGCCACACGGGTCTGGCTATCAGCAGTGGGAATTGCTAATTTTGATTACATCTTATTGTATCATTTAAAAGAAGTAAGTTTTACTTAATAAAAAAGATCGGATATAATTATTATAATTATAACAAAGATAATAATAATAATGATAATAATAATAATAATAATAATAATAATAATAATAATAATAATAATAATAATAATAATAATAATAATAATAATAATAATAATGTCATTAAAAACATTTTATTTACACAGCTGAGCGAGGCTTTAGGTATCCACATAAAAGTGGGCGAGGTCACCTGCAGTGACAGTGCCACACCGACACCAGAAGTGGCGGCAGAGGAGAGGTGTGTGGGTGGCTGCTGGGTGGGCTTTGCTGACGACTTCAGTGTGGTGGACGCCTTCTCCTCAGCAGTGGTGGGACCACGCGTAGTGGTGCGGAGCCCCTGTGGCTGCACGAGTGCCACCACGCCTCAACAAGCCACCTCCTGCTCACCTGAAACATGTCTTAATGGCGGCAGATGTCTTAGCACATCCTCAGGCGTCAGGTGAATATCAAACAAGCAAAACAAACAAAAACTAATGAGTATGAGTATATGAGTATGAGTATATGATAATAACTATAATAATCATTGATAATTACTAGTTACTCTCCTTCAGATTCACAGCCTCGGCCATATGCTGGTCCTACCACACATAATTCGACCATACATTCCCTCAATAATCACTTAACTTCTCCTCTCTGTCTCAGATGCATCTGTCCTTATGGCACCTGGGGCTCCCGCTGCAAGGTACTCTCCAGACACTTTGGGGCCAATGGTGGGAGGCAGGGGACTGCTGTTGGAGCCACTGCAGATAGTGCTTGGGCGTGGATACCGCCTATCCCACCCTGTGCCGAAGTACACCTGAGCTTGGAGGTTCTGAGCACGGCAAAAACAGCAACACTGCTCTATTCCGGTCCGCAAGAAGGTTCCAACCTTGGCTCAGGTGTGCGTGACCTACTGCTGCTGGAGCTACGTCAGGGACGGCCAGTTTTACTGCTAAACCTTGGTGATGGTCCGGTCACTCTTACCCTGGACACCTCACCTTCCCTGGCCGACAACACATGGCACAGGATAGACCTCATCTGGAGGGGCGAGGTGAGGTTAGGCGGGCCCTGAATGACCAGACTGTCAACTTGTCCACAAACTGACACTCCCTCATACGTGTGCATGACGTGTTGTTGATTATCAGAACACTTTCATATCTGACAGGTGGTGGAGATGATCGTGGATTTGTGTTTAGGAAGTAGCTGGGACGAATCACCCGTGCCTTCTTTGGGACCTGCCCTTAACCAGTCGTCCACGTCTCTCCGTCCAGACACACACATTTGTAGGAGTATCACTAAACTGCCAGGGAGTGCCCGTGTCCTTAATACAAGTGGAGTACTTCAGGTGGGTGGCCTGGTGCCTACAAAAGTAGTGAGTGATGGTGCAAAGCTTCCACGTCCGCCACACTTCCACGGCTGCATCAGAAACATCAGAGTCAATGGCAAGGTAAGTGTGGCATATCAGATTTTCCCGACCAACAAAACATTAGTAGTGAGTCCTTTGGCTTATCCATTGCCATTCTCTACCACACGTTCATGATGTGCAGGTGATATAATACTACCTGTTTACCATAACAACATTTTAGTGGTCTTAGGAAGTCTCCCCTAAAGCCTATCAGAGCTAGACAAATTAAAAAGACAGTTGATGTGTGGCGTGAGTGGTGTCTTGCTGTTTGATCATTCATTGTCTTTCTGTCTCCTCTTTTCTTGGTCTTTGCCAACGACTTGTGGTTAGTGAAAGGCACCTGATATGATGATGATGAGGAGGAGGATCGATTTTCTTTAATAAGTGTGTAACCCAAAAAATGGGAAATAGGAGTATGTGATAAAGAAAACACTATGAATTCAAAGTCACTAAGGTAATGAAAAATCTGAATAGTAAAAGTAGCTAACACTACGTGAATATTATCCTGTGACAGTTGATTGACCTGGGCAGCAGTGTATTGGGTCAGGCCAGCACTCCAGGATGCCCCGCCGCAGACTGTCTAGCCAACCATGTTCTCTGTGGTGCACATGGCAGGTGAGTGTTGGTGATATGCTGCTTCATGTCATGCCTTCAAGTGCTGCATTGGGAAACACATGAGTGTCAATTTTTTCCTCCATGCCACAGGTGTCGGGGGTCGCCTGGATCACTGCAGTGTGAGTGCCAGCAGGGTTGGGGTGGCCCAGGCTGTGCCTCACCCACCACACCTGTAACTTTCTTCCCCAACAGTTATGTCAAGCTGGCTCTCTCCTTCTCGCCCCTGGCCTACACTACCTCGATCACCCTCAGGTAGGTGTTAACAATCTCAACTTGCAATGCCCAATATGACTTTTTTCATTCTCCAACCTGTCGGCCACTCCTATCAATAGGTTTCGTACCGTGAGGAGGAGAGGCGAGCTGGTGGTGCTGTCATCACAACATGGGCGAGACAGCTGGTCTGTGCAGCTGATAGGCGGTCGTCTGTGTGCGGTGCTGCACCTCCATCCACGACCCCCAGCTTCCACATGTCTCTCACGAGTTGTCCTCACCGACGGGCGTTGGCACACCCTCGCTGCCACCAGGTGGGTCACCCGTCACTACCCAGCTATAAATGTCGATAATTTATGTATTTGAATAAAACTTATCAAGAAATGTTACTATTTTAGTTGTAATAGATTTTAAAAGCAACTTTTTTCACGTTTTCTCTTACATTCATTTCAATGATTATGTATGTCCCCAAGGCTCAAAATGGAATTACTTGTCATTGAAAAGAATTGCTTTCAAATTCTTTTGAGTCAGGGAACAGTGGAGGGTGTACTGATGTAGATAAAAGACAATAAATGAGCACTGCAAGTTGCAGACATAAGTAGCTTTTATTGGTGCAGACACCTTTAGTTCTCTTTCATACCAGTAACCCCCGCCCTGTAATGAGAGGAGTGTGATAGCATGCATTGAGTAGCAGTCTTGTGGGTCAGGTTTGGCTCGGCGATCTTTCTGCTTGTGGACGACGGAGATGGTGACCTGTACAACGCCTCGCTGTTGCTGGAAGGAGAACAATTCCTGGAGGTGGACAAGCAGGAGGGCGTCTACGTGGGCGGGTCTCCTCGCTTTCAGAGTGCTGGATTTTTCAGTATCCAAGGAGATTTCTTTGATGGTGAGTTGCTCACATAATATACACTACTCATCAGATCAAAGCAAATTACCAAAAATGAGACAATACTGATGGAACATTTTCTCCTTCACCCAGGCTGTATCGACGACCTGCGCATCTCAGGCTGCAGTGTGCCGCTACCGCCTGCTGTCAACAGTACGATATGGGGACAAGCAAGCGCCTTCAAGGGCATGCAGGAAGGCTGCATTGCTGCACCTTCCTGCACCAATGTGTCCTGCACACCACCACTATCTTGTGTCGATACCTGGAGGTCCTACCACTGTGGGTCGGTATACAAAGGGTGTAAACCAGATTAACTGTATAGTCTGTAGTGAACACGATGATGGAAGAACAGTGTGGCTAACACACCACCACTGTTGCTGCTGCAGGTGTGGCGAGGGCCGCGTGTTGGGTAGGAGTCGCCTGGCATGTGAGGATGAGGATGAGTGTGCGTGGCGGCCGTGTCTCAGCGGTGGCTCGTGCTTCAACACTCAGCCAGGTGACACTCAATGTGCAGTGAGCCACAGTGGTATTTAGCGAGATTTCTAGACACCATGTGGTAGCAGCGTGCTACAGAGTATTTTCAAACCCCTTTTTTTGAGAATTTCGATGGTTGGCAATTTGGAGTTTCATTTAAATTGATTAGTCTTCGTATGCATACCACTATCATTAGACTTATAATGTAACAGTTTAATAACAGCTTTCCACAACCAGGTTATGTGTGTTCCTGTCCAGCTGGGTTCAAAGGACAACACTGTCAGCTGCCCGAGGTGGGCCACACTTCCCTCCAGCTGTCCATGGGGGTCCTGGTGACCATAGCAGTGTGGTGCACCTTCTTGATGTGTGAGTCAAATTGCTGTGACTAAGATCCACTGGAAGATTTTAAGGTTTTGAGTGAAGCAAAAGTATTACTCATTGTTTATCTCGCACGGTTATCTTGTTAATATTAATATTAGTGGACAAATGAGATAGATGTGTCATGTTGATATTTGAACAAAACAGCAAAGCTGAATTAAGTGACATGCTACTTACTACATTATCTTCCTGGCAGTGTTGTTATGTGCATTTTTACTACATCGCCGCACTGCGCTGCGCAGGAATCTGACAGAAACTAAAGGCCACACGACAGACTGTAAAGATGAATCACTGACCACACACAGCCAAACATCCAACTTGATGGAGCTACAGCTGTTGAAGCCACCACCAGCCAATGGCCAGCCCGCCTGGACCAGGAACCCCAACATAGCTGGTAACAGAATAGTTAGTTACCTGTAAGATGACACTGAGAGTTTTGTCATATCTGCACATTATCTTTCATAAAGCATGCTATTCATAGTTGATGAGTTTTAGTCATTCTTCAATAATCTTGTATTTCTGTGCTGAATTCTCCACTAATATTTTTTTCCCAGTAATTCCTTGCCACTTCATCAGTATTGCACATACTGTTGTCCGAACCTCATTACATAAGCACCGCTAAGTGAAGTGTTGTGGTTGTCTCGGTGCGGCAGATGTGGACGTGCTGCGAGTGGACGCAGTGACGCCGGTCAGCAACAGGGAGGAAGGGAGTGCAGGTGGCAGCAGTGTGGGGACTTCGCCACAGCTACGGGAGAACATTCAGGGTGGAAAAAGGAGGAGGACCAACAAAGGCAAGCATGAGAATACGCCACCTACTGGAGACGACCTGAGAAACTATGCTTACGAGGGTGAAGGTTCCTCCCCAGGATCTCTCTCTTCTTGTGAGTGTTCGGCGAAGGAGAGATGACGGGTAACTTTTGAAAACATATGATTTACTAAATTTATAAGTTACTTATATGCAATAGAGCTGCATGCAGAGTGCTCTGTCATGATAAATGTCTTATTTCTCACTATATTAAATGTAACATGATACATTTTCTACTTTTTTTTTTTTTTTACAAAGTAAATTGGATGTCGATTTACAGGTGGAAGAAATTGAAGGTGAGACGTGTCTGCCACCATTCTCTTACAGTATGTGATGGTATGAAACTCTTCAAATGAGTAATGAAGCTTTCTCGTTTTAAGGTGCTGCAGTTTAAATCGCCCTGGCGTGGAATGGCCGTGAGGAGCAGCGGTCAGTCCACCCGTGGTGAGGCGTTCCCCCCAGGGATGCCATCTTAACATGGCCATTGACCAGTCAGTGGATGGCGATGAATCCTGCTCATGACAATAAAGGATAAAAGACTTAAGAGATTTATGTATATTGATATGACACATGGCCAATGGTAGCAGCCTGAACGCTCACTCTATACTGCAGCATGATCTTCCTGGTTGAAGTGTCTCCCAGCAAGTGTATTGCAGCCTCATTTCCGAATCCAGCGGGCTGCTGACTATCCTGCCCGGCCAGTGTGTTGTGTCCTCATTGTCCTTGTGGTCGCCATGCCAGACGGTGAGGAATCAACAATGCTATGCAGCATTTTCTCTTAAAGTTTTATTCCTACTATGAGAGGAGGGCAGATGAACCAGCTGGAATCTTACTGTTACTGTATCTGCCATCGCATAGTATGTACACTGTGTGCAAGGAAATACAATGCCTAAATTCATTCTTTTGTACAGGGCTGCTCAGACACATCAGAAGCAGAGATCACCTGGTGGTACAGAACATGGAAGGCACCTCCTGTCACTGGAGAGGGAGGACACGTACGTGAAGGAGTTGAACCGGCTTTGTACGTCCTTTGTGCCACTCCACTTGAATTCCTGTCACCTTGAACTGAACATGAAAATAGACTGAGTCTAAATATGAGATTGTGATGCAATTCAATTCATTTTGTATTTTCAAATGAAGATGAAAAAAAAAAAAAAGTTGCCTCCTCATCGAAAAATCAATCATGTAATTTTCAAGTCCATTTCTTGGCGCAGGGGACAACTGTCGTTTGGTGTGCAACGTTGACCTGCACAGTGCTCCACCAAGCCAGTGGTGTCTGTGTGTGGGGTTGGAGTGTTCTGTTCGAGCCAACAATGACTCCAGCTGTCTGGCACCAATCCTGTCCATAATCTGACCTTTGCAACCTCTTACCAAGAAGTAACCCAGCCAGGTGAGGCTCCCGAGCCTCATGGATTATTGCACCATTGAAGTAAATGTTATGAAATGTTTAGTATATTTTGAAAATTTTTATTTTCTAGTTTGGGATTGGAAAAAATATATGACTTTTTTTGTAGATATGATCCATAGCTTCCATCACAAAACAATGTTCCTCTAGCGCTGAAATATTAGTGTTTGACAATTTATTTTCTAACATTAATGAATCTCTCTCTCTCTCTCTCTCTCTCTCTCTCTCTCTCTCTCTCTCTCTCTCTCTCTCTCTCTCTCTCTCTCTCTCTCTCTCTCTCTCTCTGATGCTGGAATCTTTGAAAGCAGACAAGAACGATGACGACCACAACACCAATTCCCAGACTACCAAGGAACCAAGCCGTATGAGGAGAGACGCCAGACAACACAAGAAAACATCATACAGGTGTCAGTGCGCACCACCACCAACCACTGTTACGTAGGCCAGCGACAGAAGGACTGGGAGGCTTAACGGCAGAGATAAGGGGCGTGGCTGGCTGGCTCCTGCGCTAGAATCCTGTAGACCGTGGGATTTGAAACAGTATCAGAAGGATTTGTTATTGTTCCTCTCAGGATTCTTAACACACACACACACACACACACACACACACACACACACACACACACACACACACACACACATTAAGAATATCCATCGTCTGAAAAAATATAGATAAATAGTTGAAATGTGACTACTGACAAAAACACGCAAGTTTAGGTCAGCCACACAAAATCAAGACACACATTTGAAATAATGAAATAATACCTGCATATTTTTTTCTTCCCACGAGAATAAGAATTAAGTTTGATGAATTTCCACCCTCCTCCCTGCCTCCCACACGCACATTGTGACACCCTTGGCAGATGCTCATTAATATCTTATTGTTTTTCCTTCTAAAATCAGTATATATAAATCTTCACTAACACTGTCATTGTTGTCTTTAACTTGTATTCTTAAACACATATGTGCTTCATTTCAACTATTTCTAATGACTTTACCATTATATTATTATTATTATTATTATTGTTATTATTATTATTATTATTATTATTATTATTATTATTATTATTATTATTATTATTATTATTATTATTATCATTATTGTCATTATTATATTTATGGCTTTCTTATTACTTGTTTTGTATCATAAAGGAAATGTGTGTGTGTGTGTGTGTGTGTGTGTGTGTGTGTGTGTGTGTGTGTGTGTGTGTGTGTGTGTGTGTGTGTGACGGTATTTAACCCATCAGGAAAGAAAAATTACTTCTTGTATCTTTCATGTTGATAATTTTTGCTACCAATGAAAATAAACACTATCAATATAAGCGTGTATTTTGATCACATCGTTACACAGTTCAACACAGTGAAGCACTTGAAGCAGAACACAGGAACCATGTATTTTTATCACATTAATCTTCTTATATAAGCAACAAGCTCTCTCTCTCTCTCTCTCTCTCTCTCTCTCTCTCTCTCTCTCTCTCTCTCTCTCTCTCTCTCTCTCTCTCTCTCTCTCTCTCTCTCTCTCTCTCTCTCTCTCTCCAAAGAACACAAGAGAAAGGAAGCAACGTGGTAAACATCCTTATTTATTGTCAATACTACATGAAAGTTAGACATCAATAAACGAAAATCATAAACTCTAACCCAACAATTTTACCAACTAGTATTCGTCCAGTGGTATACAAAGACTAAGATAAATGTCAATGTGTATGAGGAAAGTTCGAGTGAGTGAGGCTTCGTTTGAGGCTCGAAGCTGCTAAGAGGCCTTGTAAGTAGTACCTCCCTCTGGTATTCTTCCTGCTGTCACCGAGGGAGGGCGGTACACACTGGAGGTCTACGATTTATCTCCAAACACCAAAGTAAGTAATAACCCACAGAGGAGTTATGTTTCTCGTATGAACTACTTCTCGCTCAAGCCTAGTATCAGTATATGTCTGAACGAGAAGTTTTTTTTATAAGCCATTGATATTTTGTCTTTAATGTCTCGCCACGTGACACTAATTTGAGAGAAAGAGAGAGAGAGGGAGAGAGAGGGGTGTGGGGGGGGACTTTCTCTGAATCATAAATTCTTCCTGATTCATAAATTCCTCCATGCTTGCTTTATTACTATATTATTCATAAACATCAATAACTACATGATATCCGATTCCTTTCACTATATTAGTTAATCACGATAACAAGTTCATTGCTCCCAGTACGTAATTTGTAATATTTTAGGAACCTATGAACGTCCTTCTAACTTTCTCTTCAAAAATTTATAATAATTCAGAGGAAAATCATCGAAAATTAATGTCTTTCCTCAGCATAATTGCAGTACGTAGGCCAATTGAAACAGATCTTTAACTTAACGAGTCAACTGCTTCGAGACATTTTTTCCTTGTGAATTATCTGCATAAATCCTTGTAGAAAATCCCTCCATACACTTTTACAAATTCCGCATCGATCCATGCCCATTATACTTTTAGTTTCCAATGAATAGTTGCTCGAACATTAACTGGGTAAGATAATTAACCGGTTCGAGTCTATTTCACTTGCGCTTATTGTACTGCGCACGTCCAGACAGCCTTGAGGTCACGTAGGCAGTGTGCGCTGCAGGAGGTAGTGAAGATGAGTGAGAAAAATGTTCCCTTTATCGTATATGTGCTTATATATTTATTCCACATTTGAGCAGCGTGTATATGAAGTTTCCGTGGACGAGGGGTGTTGAGTTTTGTGGAATATAAGAATGAGGGAAGGATAAAAACTTAATATTGTTAAGGGTCCGGAAGAAATGGCGTTGAGACTAGGGTGGGAGGGAAGAAACGAGGGTGAACTCGAGGTAGTGTACTTTTATATTCACTTTATACTTAAACAACGTGTATTGATGAAGATTCAGTGGACTTGAGGTTGCAGAATTTGTAGGGTACGAGTGAAAGAATGACGAAAAACGCTAAAATGAAAGTATGGAGAAGGAATGGAAGTGGAGAGTTGTGAAGAGGAGAGTGGGGATGTGAGTTATTAGGATATCTTGTGTCGAGATTGAGATATTGTTGATTAGAATGTAAGTTATTTTTTCTTTTTAGGAGGATGTTTAGATAATATGAGAGTATTTACTTGCGTATTGGTTAAGGAGACACTGAAAAAAATATTCACTTTTATTGTTTCAGTAATTTCATTGTATTTATTGAATTGCATGCATATGATTTGATAATTATTGGTAGTCTGAAAATGTTTTAAGATTTGAGAGGCATTTCTGAGTCAAGTCAAAAACCATCATCATCTTTTCTGATTCCATTCAAAGTCTAACATGAATTGTGTGTCTCAAGATTGATAGCAGTAGCGTGAATGTACTTCAATTGATGCAAGAGGTTAGCACATACACCAAGAGGACACATAGAAAGATATAAAACTGAATTACTTTATTGGAAATGTACAGTTTTGAAATTTTAAATATTTTTGTACAGTCTACACATGAAATGTACAATGTATTAATATACTTTGTGCTTGTTTTCAGCTTTTCAGCCATAGTTTAGTTCAAAACTTTATTCTACAAACTACTCTACTACTCACTTCATACTTTCACTCATACTCTTTTCATTATATACATGTGACCAAGTTATAACTTAAAATCTCCATATCCATAGTTGGCAAGATAGTAGCCAGATAATAAAGGTTTAATATGTATATATAATAACAGTTTATGAATAGTTTGACAAAAAGGATTGATGTAATGATCTGCAGCAAGTTTTCATCATGAACACTTAGGTTAATGTTGATACTAATGTGATGAGAAGCCTGCTCCTGAAAAAACATTAGAGGAGAGTAAGTGAATAAATGGCAATGAATGATCAATAAATATTTTGATATTGAGTTTTTTTAATACTCTATATATCCATCACAAACAACTTCCAGCAACTGCACAAAGACCAAAAATGGATTACTGTGCTGTGCTGTACTGTACACTCCCAACAGTTAAGGAGGTTCTAGTCACATATATAACTTTGTTCTGTGTTTTCTAAATTCATGTGAAACTGGTACCCTTAGTTGTAGCTAAGGCAAATAAATTTGCCATCATTTTAAGATAACAACAAACTATGAGAACCGCAACAATGTTATCATACTTTAATGCTCACTAACATCATTTAATAATGCCCCAAATCATTATGCATCTGCTAACAATTGTAATACAAAGTACGTCTTTTAATTCACGAAAATTCATTAATTTATAGTCCCTTATCTGTATTTCTAAAGGAACAGAAAAATAATTTATTTCACAACTTCATCATTAAATAGTTTGTATTAATTTACAACAAACAAAAAATAACGTACTAGATCTATAATTATTTCTTTCAATCACAGTACCTTACCATACAAACTATGATATGATAAAAGTATGATATATGTTTCGTACTTTGAAAAAATTCTTTGGCATCTTCACAAACATTTGCAACTTAAAGCTATATAAGTATACAGACACACAAATCCTAATGCTAAAAGGTTCTAACAGTAATCTAAGAGTGCCACAGAATATCTCCATATAGATTTATGATGATAATATGAAAAAATACCAAACATAAATGTCACAATTGCCTAGCATTGCCTAAATTTAACCCCTAAAGGACAGGAACATTCCTGGTGGATATCCCTCCAAGCTGGAGTAGTTTCAACCATTCCATAAAAATAGATCATTTTCCACCACCAAGTTTTCAATCATGCTTCAACCCATTGGTAGGAACATTGTAGCATCATGTTTGTCAGTTTTTCCTCTTCAATCTCTCATAAGTCTGAACTTTCTTGTTATGTGAGGTGTGGGGTGAAGTGAATGATCTTTCTCCCATTTCCCAGACTGTGTTATAATGGTTGCATGGTTGGTGTCCAAACTTCATCCCTTACCAGTATGTCTGTCACTCACTCATATGAAGGCCCATCACTTTACAGACACAGTATTGCTGTCACTTATAACATGCCGTAAAAAAATAATGAAAATGGTTGGGAGAATCTATTAAAGTACATGAGCAAAACAGTCTACTGTTTTTATTTTTCTGTGTTGAAACCACTTTTTTTTATTCAAGAGTAATTTATAACACTTTCAGTAGTATTTTCAATAAGATGATGCTTTGCACCATCTGCCCGTAAGTGGAGTGGAGGACATCATTATGAGGGTTCCCAGGCCAGAACATTCTAGCAGAAAGTTCAAATTAAACCTGTGAAAAGCACATTGACTTCAAATGCTACCTGCTTAATATGTTGCATCAATTATAGATGCCACCTGCCCTATAGGGGGTTAAAAGAAAAAATATAATAATAATAATAATAATAATAATAATAATAAAACTATGGATAACTTTAACAGCTACAAAAACCCTAAGCCTTAAAATTATCATAACAATTGTTGTCAAAAAGATTCAAGATATCTAAATAAACTGAAACAAAGTACAGTGAGTCCTCCTTATACGGTAATTCTTTATCCAGTAAATTCCCAGTTACGGTATTTGGTAATTATTACCCTCGATTCTATTTACGCTAAGAGCAATTCACAGATACGGTATCCACTCATCTATTGTTTACACCATACCATGGCACTAGGGGTGGGAATCTTCTACTATCTCACGATGCGATTTGATTCCGATTTTGGGGGCTACGATTCGATTCGAAACGATTTGATTCATGATTTCTGCTTCAATCTAGAGGTGTGTAAAGGAAAGCTCATGTCAAGCTCGGTCTTCCCAGGCATTCGGTAAAAACCAAAATGAGTCCAAATCTTTGCCTTCAACGAGGACGGGGCCGGTTGAATTTCTTTCCTCCTCCATTGCGTCCCGACTCCCGCATCGTTTCAAATTAAAGCCGACAGCCAGCGGATTAAAAAAAAAATTAAACTCGATTTTGGAACATTTAAAATAGATTTTGAATCGTAGTAAATAAGAATCGCGATTCTTATGTGAATCGATTTTTTTGCACACCCCTACATGGCACCACCACGCCGTGCAGCCACTACAACAACCAGTCTCTTCCGGGGGTTTCCCCATTGAACACAAGTTAAATCCTTACGGTGTGTTTTTTGTGGATATTATTGTTATCACGACACCCTCATCTTTGTCTACCCACTCAGCGGAAGATTCATAAGGGCTGAGATCCTTACTGCCCCTTACCCTTGGGAGGGACATCATCTGATAGAATACGTGGCGAGCGAAAGGTAAATACAAACATTTTTTATTTATTTCTTTTGCGCAGTACTTAACATTTTTCATGTGACTATTTTCATGTATTTCCATGTCTGTAGGGGTGACTTTCGACGTGCTGGAATACATTCCTTATTATTACATGTTATAATGGGTTCGGTATACAGCAATTTTGATTTGCAGTAAAGTTTTCAGGAACGCATACATACCATATAACGAGGACTTACTGTATCACACTGGCACCATTTAACCAGATACTGTTGGTACTGACATGCAAGATGTGCCTGTGAACCGTTCCAGCTATATAATGTCAATTGTATCCCACACGTTGGCTTTTTGATGTGGACTGACTTGCTATACCACATCTTTCTTGTCACTTAGGTTCCACTAACATCCTAATGTGAACAGACTTTGGTTGACGTTGCCTTGAAGGGCAGTAATGCATTTATCTAAACTCGAAGCTTCCAGATATATGTATATTACTCGCTATATGATATTTTACTGATTTACCTGAATATTTTCCTGATGTATTTCATCCTTTTTTTAATTTTCATTCTTCCACGGCATTATGGAGACTAGAAAGGCCATTGGCCACTATATCCTAAAATAGATAAACACACATATGTATAGATGTTTTAAGCTGCCTATTTTTTCAGCTGTGGTGGCATCATTCACTTGGGTGTATGCTCAGTGTCCAAGTGAATACCAAGTGATTAGCCATAATCTGACACAGCAGCAACTACCTTTCAGACTGAAACATACTTGCTTGAATTTTCCCAGTAAGTACTCCATCTCCACATACAAGACAGTGATTTCCACATTATTTCAATGAAATTGAATTAAAACCTCAAGCTAGCAACATGATAAGCATCGTCAATGTTTCAGGAGCGGAGTGTTGCAGCCAGCAATACATCCCCTCCATACACTGGTGCTTCTTATTTCATCTTCTTGGAAGTTGATTTAAATCACTTGTACATAGTTTGGCAGGATGGCAAATATTTGTGCTAAATGTATGTTACTTTTCTGTACCCCTATAATTTGTTTTGTCAACATAAGATTTGCATTAAATTTTCTAAGCGAGGGGGAGAAGGGAATGAATGATTTCATAATTATCTTTGTGTGTTCAATTTTTTGTCTGCATATCATGTTGGCTGCTTGTTGTTCTTCAGGAACAACAGAGTCTGAGTAAGTGACACAGGATGATGGCTCATTGTGTCCCTGAGGAATGGGATATTCTTTTTTTCTTCATTCCCTTGATAATTGTTTCATAAATTGATTGTGGAGATTAGTATGCAAAGTATTTTGCTATAACTTTTAAAATACTCAAAAATTAATAAACCTTTCCATAATTACTAAAATGACACTTTTAACTTGTTACTTTCATTCATATACAAGTCACAATAATCTGAGTATTAACAGGCTTTTCTCAAAATTCATAACAAGAGCACTTAATTGAATCTTACCCTATTTTCATACAAAGTATATAAGTTTTAATATCTTGAGCATGGGAAAACATGTATGCAACAAATTCTAACTTCATTAAAATGACAGAACACTTAAGTCTCCAGTCACGTTGTAGCTACCAAGATATAACTAAATGTAAACCAATTATGTATCAAACATTTATATTCACTTATGTACTTGTGTAATTCCATTCATAATCCTTAGAGATGACAATGGTCACATGTCACACAACAACTGTGCTTCATAACACGATGTTTATCCTAGAACACATTAACAAGATGGCATCTAATGAACAGTATCACAGATTTCTTCAATAGTCTGATATGAATCCATAATTTATTGCTTTGAATTTTATTGTGGTTGTGCCAGGAATGATTTATGGCAGGAAACAGTCTCTAAAAATCTTGAATTTGTTGCATTATTTGCATAAGAGAAAATATAAATAAAGTAGGTTATTAAAAGGTTGTGCATAGTTGTGCATCGTCCAACTAAAATGGATTGTGACACTGCATGTGTAAGCAATAATTTGTACCATGTGATTTTCTTTGTAAAATTCAAAGCAGGACTCAGTTTTGGAATTAATTCTCTAATAAATTATCTCATTGCACTATCCATTGCACAAGCCAGATTGATTGTGTAAGATTTTCAAATAAAAAAAATAATGAATAAGTTCTAAACACACACCAGGATCTCATTACATTATACACATACACGCAGTCATCTTCGGTTTAGCAATGATCCATGTCAACTTTGCATCGAAATCAAAACTGTGATTCTTCCCTACATCTTGTGACTTTAGATACTCAAAGTTTTAACCTGTTTTTAATTGTTCAATTGTTATATTTCCAAGTCATAAAATAGTATTATATTATTTCCATATTACTCACAATCTGTTCTTGTTCAGATATAAATTCTAACATTTAAGAGATTCAAAGTGACCATAGCATGTAATCCACCAAGAAAATTTACTCCATATATCTTGTAATTCCAGTTTTCAGCAAAATTGAACCCTTGAATATAATGAGATCCTGGGGTGCACCTTGTTGAATTTCAATAGATAGAACTTTCATAAAGGATTTAAGGTTTGCATTATGTAATGTTCACTACGACGAGGAACTTTATAGCATCTTTGCTTTTAATTTTAATTCTAATTTTTAGCAATAAAACCAATTAAAGTAATTGAAACTCTTTTAACTTTGTACAAGTATGAAAGCTGGTATATGATCAAATGTTACGTGATTGCAAGGTTTTGCTGATCAAACCAAACTCTTTCAAAATTAAGAGGTATATATAATGTAAATTCACATTCTATTTCTCTCCATTTTTTTTGCATGGCACTAATTGAAAAAATTGTATGTTTACTATTTTTCTTATGGCACTAATCCAAATATCTGGCACACCAATGGTTCCCCTACAAGTATTAAGTCAAATATATTAAAACGTCCTAAAAATATTCTTCTAATGAATTATCACATTTCTCACATATTGCCTACCTCCTCCTATGACTTCAAGCACTTCTACATATCAACGTAACACAGCCAACACTTTGCAACGTGCCAGAGCTTTAGATAGTGATCATGTATCTACTGGCCCCAGCATCTTAAGGTAAAAAAGGACAATCAGGATTTAGGTACACTGAAATATAGGGAGACATTTCAGCTGTCTTCCAAGCTCAGGATGATATGGTTGATGTTAAAATGATTGTTACTATGATAACATTCAATAAAAATAGTTTTCTAAAATTCTCTATTTCCAATACGATATGGATCAGAAATTCTTCCAGTCCTGTCATCAACCTCACCAAGATCTGACTTTGGGTCGGGCGCTATAGAGCTCCAGGAAGTATGGGAGCAGGAGTCCAACAGGAACCGAACACACTCTGGGACGTCCTGGCCGGCCACGTAGCAGGAGTCTTGGATGGTGTAGAATCTGTTGAAGGTAACTTTCTTTCATTTCAATACAATTATTATGTTCATAAAAGTAATGATGGTTTATCTGAATTGTTTTACAGTAAAACTAACAAACATTTTGATCTTTTCCCCGACTCTGTAGCAGTAAACATGGCTCATTCCAAACTTCTGTCACAGACAAAAGATGCTCCTCCTGCTATCCCAGCCACACCTAACACACACTTCGTCCCACACTCTATCTACATCTGAACAGTGAAGGAGAGGTAGATGTGGCCACCATGGAGGATCTTAACCCCACCACCCAGCAGCCTTGTGAAATAGACTGTGATGCACTTTAAGGTAAGGACCAGTCATCAATATCCCTCCTACCATCTTATAGCCCACCTCTTGTGTTGGGAAGGTGGTGTAGCATATGGTAATCTATCATCTCTCTTGGCAGCTCAAGAGAAACCACCTGCTGCAGGAGGAGTGATAACGGCTTCCAACCCCAAAAGGGCACACTGGATGTTGTGGTGCAGATGGAGTATCACATTTGTGACATGTATCACCATTGGCCACAACAGATGAGTTAGTACAAATTGGTTTTAGTATAGTGTACCATGCATTACAAAAGAGTTGGCTTTTTATTCTTTATCTATCACTCGCCTCTCTATGATAAACCTGAATATGATTGCTATTACCTTAAATAAGTGTGAAAATGCAGTTAAGTTACCCTGATGTAGATGTTTTCAGGTGTGAAATTTGACTCAAGTAATTATCTGACCTTGCTTGACCAACAGCTTAGTCATACCTGCTGACTAGTTCATCTATCCATTGAGACAGTTGTGGTCCATACAAGTTAGAATGATGATTGGTGACTTCTTTAGCTGACACATTGCCAGGGTGACTCAGAGCAAGAAGGGCTGTGAGATGGCTCAGGTCATCATCCGTGTAGGGATCAGATGGCCCTCGGTGCAATTCTCTGGAAATTAATACATTAAAATCAATTCTGTCTTACCCAAAAATCATATGGTACATCAATTCCCATGAACTTAAAAGGTCAATATCCTGCCATTGTTCAAAGACATTCAATTAGATTTTGCCATCCTTAATCCAAAACACTGTATATGTGTGCATGTGTGTATTTACCTAGTTGTATTTACCCAATTGTGACATGCAGGAGGGGAGCTAATCTCGTACTGTCCCGTCTCCATAACTATATTCATCCAACTTTTCCTTAAAATGTGAATATTTCTGGCTTACACCACCACCTCTTGAAGGGTAAATGGTAGTAAAGTGATTTTAATGCAAACTACAAATAAGATTTCTCCTCCTTTTACCTGCAGTGTTGTAATATTATTCTTACCTTGCCTTCTGGACTGATATCTGCCGACCTTGTACAAACTGCATAGCTAAGACTAAGAATGAATGTGATGCCACCACAGTACCACTCATGATGACCTTCACCATCCATGATCCTGGCAGGAGTGGCTTGCGCAGGGCAAAGGTGTAAGACAAAACCTGTGACAACACAGTGCAGGAATGGTATATAATTAGTCCTTTCACTGCATACTTATTACTTTACACATGTTACTGTATCTTTACATTTTTGTCATCTATTCAATACAATAAAAATAACAGATTACCATTGAGTCCTTACTGTTTAGGCCAAAGAAAAGAATTAAAAAAAACAACTGTAGGACTAACATTTGTTGCAGCGACTGACTTGAAAGGATGAAGAAAACATGAAACGTGCATATAAAGCTGAAAACCTTTACCTGCTCCCTGGGCTCTAAGGTGAGTAGCTCCTCTGCAGCAATGGTCAAGGTGGGGTCCATCAACACAATCTGCGGATGTTGTACATTGTCTTCAGCAGCCTGGTCCTCTACGGCTTCTCCTGCAGACCACCGCAGCACCACAGTCACATCACTGTTGGGGCCCAGAGGCACACCAAAGTTGCGGAAAACTTGTTCTTTCACATCAAAGTCTGTTCCAACCTCAAGATCCTGTGGAAAGGCATGGCAATGAAGTGACTACTAACAAATTAATATCTACAAAAGCAATAATGAATAAATAATCTTACCACAAAGTTACAAGCTTCTGAATAATAAACATGTACTACTTACTACAAGCCGATGATGGGACTTCTCAAATGGCGGCACATATTTAATATGCCGAAATATCCAAGTCTCGAGTTGGAAAGTTGTTTCCATATTACTTTTTGCCACATATCGTACCAACACACCCTGGAATGATGAAACACCTTGTATAAAAGATGACAATGGCAATCCATGCCTTAGATGTCATTAATTACATAATTCCTTTTGAAAATGAGCAGCATAGGGAGGTTCAAACTTGAAAAAATATTCTAAAAACCAGTGACTGAGGGTGACTGCATAAAGGTCCTAATCAAGGCTAACAAATTCATATAAAAATATCTACCTTCAAAGTATCACTGAGATGATAGGAGTGAGCCTCAAGCACTGACGTAGCATACAAGTTACAAGTGCTACCACTGGTGGTGGCAAGCTGCCCCACAGCCCGGGTACTGAGTCTGGCTGCAGAGTGGTACAGGGTGAGGGCTACATCCATGCTACTTTGTGGAGTGTCTTCATGGTGATATCGGTTCTCCCAGTAACTCTCAAGACCAGGAGTAGCTGTCAAAATTAAGTTATACATTATTATTTTTATAAAAAAAATTGATTTCACATTTCACAACAAATCAATGGACAGCAAATATTTGTAGCATGAAGTGTCCAGTGGCTGGTTCAACATACAAGGTTGCAATGACCCTTTAATGTGGAGTGCAGTGTTGTAATTTGGTGTTAGGACTCACAGGTATAGTAGGGAGTGTACAGCCACCCATCCACTTGGTTGATAATGGTCTGACTTATGACTGCTTCAAACTTCCGAGCAAAGAATAAATTCCTGGATACTGATGCCTAGAAATTGAAAGCAGAAAAATTACCAAAGACTGAAGGCATTGAAATTATTTTTATATTAAAATTTTGATACTGCCTTAATTATCATAGCACATAAATTTGGTTAATGCACTGTAGAAGCATGTTTACAGATGATGACACCTACTTCAATTAATATCTTTGATGCTTTGATCATTAAGTTTATTTGAGCCTTTGATTAATGCACTTCAAAAATAAACTGGATGAGTTAATAATATTTCAGAATTCAAAATTAGATATATTGTTAGTAGGAACAATCACTTTTCATAACAACAAGTCGTTAATGATTATGAACTGACCTCCAACTTGCCCCAATCTCCTGGAGTGAAGTCATTTGGTGAGCAGCCACACCAATCAACAATGTGTTTGTACTGACACTTGCAGCCCAACTTTCTCTTCCAGTTAGTGATGTGAAGGTTGTTGTCCGTGAAGCTTTGGCAGAATTCAGAGTTGCGCAACACAGTGTGAAAGAAAGACTGCAGACAAAGAAAGAGGATACGTATCTGTGAATTTTTCTCACCATAAATAGAATCAAGGGTAGTAATTGTCAAATACCATAACTGTGAATTTACCAGATAAAGAATTACCGAATAAGGAAAACTCACTGTACTCTCTATTATATTTACTATACCTGAATCTAACAACAATCTTACCCAATCATGAACATTCTATTGTATCATGTTCACATTTCATAAAGCTTCTCTAAAAACTGAGACACAAAAAATACATTCTGACAAAACACTGCAAATTCACCAATCTACAAGAAGTTTGTCTCACCTCAGCTGGTAACAATGTATAGGAATACACTTTCTTGAGTCCCTGCACCAGTGGAGTCTGGCTGGTCACCACATACTCAACAAAAGCTCTGTTCAGACACAGCCAGTCACTCCCACCATCCACACGAATCCCTGTGGGTAAGGAAATTCCATCAGTATTACCTTCATATGATCTGAAAAATATCAAAATTGATTGTATCTTCATATGATCATAAAATGAATAGAACAATTAATTCATCAATGATCAAAACATAAAAGCATGAAAATTACATTATTACCTCAAGTATATAATTTAAACAGAAGGTTCAAAGACACTTGTACAGATCCCGTTTGTTTGATTAAACCATAATGGACAAAAGAATGTTTGACAGTAACTTAGGTCCTGTACACCACAAGTAAAATCCAACTATGGACAGGTAAACACACACACACACACACACGATGTGGAAATGAAAAGTGTTACTCACCGAGGGGAAGGCGACGCTCCCCAATCCTCCACATGTGGTTTTCACACTCCAGGAAGGTGCGGTCGAGGCCTTGCTTCTGGAGGAACTTGTTGGTGTCGTGACCATGAGACTTGAGGAAATTGCGATCCTTGTTGCTGGTTAAGAATGCCACCAACTCTTCATTCTTCCTGTAGACAAAAATCATCACTGTCATCACTATTTCCAACACACTGATATCACTTACATCTCCATTAGAAAGTAATCTTGTACATGACAATGCAAAATTACAATGACATTATGTGTAAGAACTGACATGCTTGCCTTTATCACTGTTACTTTTCTAGACTTGTATATACTTATAAGGTAAAAGCAATAAGCCAGGGAGAAGTACTCACTTGATAGGATAATCCGATTCACTAAGGTTGATGATAAAATCCCATTTCCACTCCTTGATGTTAGTGATCTGCACCATGCAGTGAAGGAGAATCTTGAGCAGTGAGGCACCTCCCCAGATTGTGGAGAGCCGGTACCGGGACACACGAATGTTACTGAACTGCTCCTCCAGCTTCAGCAATTCTCGGTATAAATAGTCTTGCCGCTGCCAGAGAAGAGAGGACTAAATGTAACAGCTTTATTCTTTAAGGCTAAATTAAATTAATCTTGTTTTTTTAGAACAGAATTCAAAACACTATTATCTAAATATGATCTATCTCTATTTTTTTAAGAACATGTACAAAATGTATTCTTGTTAAATAAATAATTTCCAACAAACTTAAATATGTATGTATTGGCAGTAAGGGATTCTGGAATGCTTCACTTCAACACAACAGAAACCAAAGATGCAACACTGCTTACAGAGTCAACATGAACAAAGAAATAGTGGTCTTTGTGGTAGAGTGCCTTCACCAGCCGCCTCATCTGTCTTATGGCTCGCCCATTGACAGTAAGAATGAATGCAACTCTTGCGGACTTATTAACTGGGTATGGAGAGGGCACTTTCAATGCCACAGGTGTGTATTCTGCAAAAGAAAAACAAAGAAGTGTAATTTTCATACTTAAAATATAAAGCACAAAATAAAAAATATAAAAAATAATAGGTATATACATTAATGTCCGACCACTAAAACTCAAGATTCTTTTGGAACGAATTATAAACAATAAGTGGCAAAAGTATAAATGATTTCCTAATACGATATGTAAGCTACATAAATTTTTGTGCATTTTCAAATAGTATTTTCAACAGTCAATAAGAAAAGTAAAATATTAATCTTGGAATGAAAATCAAAGAAGAATGAAAACGTATTCACAAAGTTCACTCACTGGCCAGGCCTGTTTGGTAGATGCTGATGTAGAGGTAGTCACCACACTTGAGTTTGGGGTCACCAGTGCACGCCATGCTGCACATTTGGTCTGACGCTTTCATCTGGAGTGACAGTTCTTCATTCCCACAGAAGCATTCTCTCCTAATCAACAATTACAAGGCTTGTTACTCACTTGCTTAGCCAACAAGAAATAGGTAACTGAAGGCTCCTCTCTATGACTTGGAAACATTCTCAGGCAAATAGATAATCATCTGAATTTCCTTATTCTTCCAAATATCACGGAATCATGAGACTTAATGAGAATTAGAGTATGACTCTTTCATATGACATACAACAAGTGTTCCAATGAGTACAGTAGTGAACTCTGGAGACCCACCCATACTCCACACCGGCATACATGTAGCCCCTCTGGTAGCACACATCACAGCACAGGTTAGGTGTGTTGCGCTTCAGCTGCCCTGCATGTCCCCGAAGCAGACGGTTCTCTCTGCTGTCCATAAAACATCCCATGTATTTACCCCTCACTTTTCCTGCAAAATCAAAACTTCCACTAATTCCATTGAATATAAAACTGTTTCCATCACAGAAGAATAATCTTTCCAACCATCACATTTATAGCTAAATTAACAAATTGAATTATATATTAGTCAACTAGCATCAATAGTTGAACTATCTACCAAACCTTAAGAGAAGTTTTCATCTACACTAACAACTAAGTTAAGTCAGTAATAATACAGTACTTGTTGCCAACATCCATACAACAATTGCTGTCCCAGTGATAACAAGTGACACATTTATAGTATTATTTTGTATTTCTATGAACTTCTTTAACCTGAAATATGAACTGTTCAGGTAGAAAGAACTTCAATTCATTCTCTCCATCATTTTCCATTTCAAGGTCTATTTTGTATTTCCACATTTATGCACAATATAAAAAAACCTTTGTATGATAGATGTCCACACACACATTAAATAAAGGACCCCTTTTCTCATTAATAACAAATGTCCTTCCATTCAATTTGTCAAAGAAAAACGGAAAAAAAAACATATTATATCAGGGAACATAGCACAAACCAACAACCATAATAAGATGGAAAAGTGTATTTCTTATTTTGAAAATATTAGTCACACGTGTTTATACTTGGTACATTATATATAAATATTTTCATAGATGTAATCCTTTTCATTAATTAGCCTCCTTTTAGCTATTCTTATATGCTCCTCCTTTTAAAAGTCCTCAGATCTGCACAATCCAAATCCATCTCTTTAAAAGATATCATCACACAAACAATGTTCATTCCCTACAAAATGAGACCTATTTTTGCACAAAATTTGGCTGCTCCAAATTCAAATGTCACATTTGTGGACACGTGGAAAATCAAAGGAGATATAGAAGACAAAAAACATAGGTGTGGTAGTTAACTTACCAATGTAGCACTTGCTAAATCAACAAATATCTTTACGGTCAAAATATTTATCTTGTGAGAGGAATGTAAAATTGAATATGTGCACGCACGTACGCATACACACACACACACACAAACACACACACACACACACACACACACACACACACACACACACACACACACACACACACACACTACACTGGTTATCTTGAAACAGAGGATTACAGTGAATAATTACCAAAGATCACTATAGTGCAAGGCATGCTTCATGAATACCAACCCATCAGATGATGAAGGCAAGTAATGCAGGTCACCACACAATACGTAACTATAAAGTGCTGTGGTCAAATCCTTTTTGTATCAGAAAATAAACAAGTAAAAAGAAAAACAAAAGTGATTCAAAACAAACTAGTGCCCATACAAGTCTTAAGCAGAGAGAGAGAGAGAGAGAGAGAGAGAGAGAGAGAGAGAGAGAGAGAGAGAGAGAGAGAGAGAGAGAGAGAGAGAGAGAGAGAGAGAGAGAGAGAGAGAGCCCTGCATACATCTGTGCTGTATCCAATCTATATTGAAAAATACACGTGCTAGAGATATTCTATGGTCTAGCATAGAATGGTGCATCTAGAAGTTACAAGTGCATTTTCTAGATCAATGCCAGTAGACAGTGTACAGCCACAAATATGTAACATTCCTTTAACTTACTTTTAAATCCTGGAATTGAAGCAAGAAAACAATTTTTTTAGGGTTCCAATCCTTATTTCCCAAACTGTAAATAGATAAATGCAAGAATGTCCACAGAAGATCTTAAAATTACTTAAAATTTTCCCTTTACTTTGCACAATGAAGCTGACGTGTATAACCCTTTCACATGATCGTAAAAAGAAGCTGCATTTCTGTCATTCCATCTCTACTTAAGGAAAGCCAAATTGTTGAAATTGTTCAATTGTTTTTTATGATATTTATGAACGTAACTCCACGTTAATGTTTGCTTTCAAAGAGAAAATTGCAAACATACAAAGATAACATGAAGGTGAAATGAAACCTATCATGTACCAACAATGAACTACATAGTTGCCAACACGTACCATTAGAAGGACAAGAACTTTGAAGCCTTGAAGGATAAAAAGTACCAGCCTGAATCTGAAAAAGGAGAATAAAAATAAAGTACCAGTAAGAATGGCCCACTAGTCTGTGTGGCAATTGAATTCAAGGCAACGAACTAACACTCTAAACCTAAATACATAAGCATATCTCATAAAATATCTAAATACAGTGGTACCTCTCGATTCAAACTTAATTCATTCTTTTGGCCTGTTCAAATTGCGAAAATTCGAATTAGGAAACAATTTTTACCATTGAAATAATATAAAAACATTTAACCTGTACCAATTTATTTTTAAAAAATAATATTACACTCAACCCCCAGCTATTGCTGTGTGTGTGTGTGTTTGGGTTTTCTTCTTTTTTTTTGTTTGTGTGTTTTTTTCATGGGACACTGTTTTTGTGTGTATATGTGTGTTTTTACTTTTTGTGTGTGTTTTTAATGTCTCCCTATGTTTCAACTTTGTACTGTTCAAGGAGAGCAAAAAACATGAAAGCCTTAGAAAACAATCTTATACACCCTAAAAACACCCTTAAAAACCCTAAAAACAACCTTAAAAAACACCCCTCCTCCAAAATATCACCTAACCTAACATAAACCTTGAAAACGTCAAAAACATGAAAACAGCCTTTGCAAAGCCCTTAAAACATCATCAAAAACATGAAAACACCTTAATAAAACTTCAAATGACTTGAAAAACTTTTAAAAAACAATATAAACATGAAAAATCCCTTTAAAAAACAAAAACAAAAAAATCCGTAAACCCTAAAAATCACCCATAACCTAATGTACCCTAACCTAATGTTAACCATCCTTTGCAGGTAGGACATGGAAAAACATCTCTCAAAAACCCTAAAACCACCTTCAAAAACCTTTAAAACTGCCAAAAAAACACCCCTAACCTAACCTAACCTAACGAAATCTAACGTCCCATTACAAGTGTCCCAGTGGTCCAAACTGATGGTGTTCAAAGCGAGCAAAAAACATGAAAAACACGAAGAAAGAACCTTAACCACCCTAATAATACCTTTAGAATCCCTATAAACAACCTTAAAAATACCACCAAAAAAAACCCTAACATAACCTGATGTAACAAAACTTATCGTTTTTATACAGGCCTCTCACTGTTTCAACTTGGTAGTGTTCAGGGAGAGCAAAAACCATGAATGCCTTAAGAAACAACCTTATACACCCTAAAAAAAAACTTAAAAAATACCCCTCCCCCAAAATATCCCCTAACTTAACCTAAACCTTAAAACACGTCAAAAAATCATCGCAGTAATGCCAACGTACATGACAAGTAATGTTGGCAATAAGTGCCTTGCAGAGGTCTGTTGTGGCTCTTCTGATGGCAGACAGACTCTCCCTGCTTCTGATGGGACATGGAAGGTCAATGCCCAGCCACTCATGACTCAGCTCATCACTATTCACATCAAGGGCATCAGGAGGACCTGCAGGGAAAAGGAACACCAAGATTTACAAATATTTCTCATGTACATAGCCATCCTCATTATTGCAATACATATGATTTGAACTTACACTATTACAGCTACACTTATCCATCTCCAGCTCACATCCCCATATAGAAATTTGCATTAATAAGGCTGGCCACAAGAAAATCTTTTCACCTATTTATATTCTAGCATTGTGTTATTCAAGTCAATATTTGCAGTAAACATTAATCTCTCATTTAAGTCAATATTAGGAGGAAACACTAATAAGTCTTTGAAAGTTTTGGTGAAGAATATAAAAATTCAATAAAAATAAAAAAATAGAGTAGTGGCAATATGTGGATAGTATAAGAATGTGTTCATTATTTACAAAGTGTACTGACCTTTATTATGACTGTCAGCATCACCCTTATCTACCTGATACACTCTGCTCTCAGCATCCACCTGGGATTTCTGGAATACAGATAAATTATGCTATTAAAAAGTATTATTTTCCTTAAATATTATTAACAATATCAAATTCTTGATCCATTCAACTACCAACATATCTCATTATTTTTAATTTTACAACTGAATCTCAGTGGTGTTGAGTGAATAATAATTGACAGGTTGTATCCTAGACGGAGTAGTTAAGACTGCATAACCGTAACTTCTCCAGTCTCTTATTTTGGTAAAAGAGAATATGAAGTGCAAGGTTTGTGAGGCCAGTACTCAAGCAGATAATGTTAAAGGTCACTAGAACTGAAATTATCAAGGGTAGCGGTCACTTCCTGTCTTTCCTCCACCTCCACCTGACCATGACATTGTGCGGTCAGTGAGGATTCCAAAGATCTGTCACCACAATCCATATATATATATATATATATATATATATATATATATATATATATATATATATATATATATATATATATATATATATATATGCTCTCCTAATCTCTTAAACCCCCCAGAGTGCAGCTAACTGCTTTTTTTTTTTTTTCATGTAGAAGGGAGGTGGCCTAGGGCAACAAAAATCAGACAAAAAAAAAACCCACTGAGGTGCCAGTCCCTGGGAAAGTTGTAAATCAATGGCCAAAAGAATGGGATAAGTGTTTTGATACCTCCCTATTGAAAGAGTTCAAGTCATGGGCAGGTGGAAATACAGAAGCAGTGAGAAAATTGACCTTTATCCCATAACAATACCCACTATCAGGACACTGCACAAACATCTACACAATGTATGTCACAGTGTCAGAGCCAAGACCATACAAAATAACTGGCAAACCTGCGGTCAATGCTGACCAATACTCAGATGAAACCTAATCTTAAACACCCACTCACTGTCATGTTAGCAAAAGCACATGTTCAGTAATTCTCAGTTCTGGAGCACAATAGCTGGAGTACAATTTAACAATTTACAAAGGCTTTAATGTGAATATTATACTCAAGGCACTCTAAAGTGGCCACTTTTGTGCATGTACTTTATGACAGATGATTTTCCGCAGTTTCCAAATCACAGAAGTTCACTGGCCCAGTCTCCTAAGAAGTAACTCCTCACATTGCATATTACTGTGTTATATCGGCTGTGAAGCTGACCACATGGCAAGCTTGCAACACAACAGTCCACAGCTTGAATTTTTTCTTAGATTTTGGAAAACTAAACCTTAGATTTGAGAAATTCTTTTGTAAATGTAGAGATTTGGTGTTCTATGCATATGAAACTACTGATGCATCCTAACAAACTAGAACCTTAACCAAACCTAACCTAGCAAAACAGAAAATTTTCATGTTCTATGCAAAACTTTTTTAGCACTAATACTAAATTAATAAATTGGGAGCAAAAAAAATGTATAGAAGAAAATATTTTATAAAAATGTTGGTTCTGTTATAGTTTGAATAACTCTCAGGTTGTTATTATTTACATTACAATGATGACACTACTTGTCAGACATGAATATCAACAGTGCAATATATCCGGGAATGTGGTGTGTCTCATTGACTTGTTTTTCTCAGCCCTGGAGCTCTATGACACTCAGCAGTCAGCAATACAGTGCCTTCAGGAGCAGTGGATGCCCACTCACGTCGTCTGAAGGCAGGACGTGTAGGTAGTCCCTCTCCACGGGCCTCTCATCTGACCCCAGGCGCAGCACGTAGTACCCAGAGTAGCCTTGGAACAGTATGATGGTCAGCCCAATGATGAAGTACAGTCCGTATTTCCTGCATAGCACCCGGAATATATTAAAACTAACTATGAGGACGGCGCGGGCAGGAACCACCGCCATCCCGCCACTGATATGTCAACAACAACTGGCTCCCGCAGCTCGGCCGGCCCCTCCTCCTCCCTCTCATGCCTGCCTGCTGCTGCTGCTGCCTACTGGCTGTGGCTGTGCCTCTCTTCTAAGGTTTTTACGGCGACTTCTTCTTACATCTCATTTTTCCCACTTGATTTACACGCGACAAAATGAAGAGCTGTACTGAACGTGAATGCCAAGCCAAATTCATAGAAACGTTTATATCACTCTTTATTCCTGACGTCTTGCAATGGCTAAAGATTATTCCTGTGTACGACATGGTTAAGGGACAAAGCAGCTACCTAAACTACCCTTCCATCTGCGTTAGTAAGAAACACTCTCATATCAACTGTTTTTGCATTGCTTCCTACTATTAATGCTACTGCGCTGGCAAGTGGTATGTGTGAGGTCACAGGCTCTGACCTCGCACTGAGTAGGTAACAACTGGTAGTTAAAGGTCAGTTCGTGATCAGGTCTTGGTGAATAACACACACACACACAGAGAGAGAGAGAGAGAGAGAGAGAGAGAGAGAGAGAGAGAGAGAGAGAGAGAGAGAGAGAGAGAGAGAGAGATGCAGGTGAAAAGTGCCATAGGTTACAGAAGAGTCCTTGTAATGAAGAAGGGTCTTCAAAAAAAGATGACACAAAGGAAACAAAGGATAGTTCGGAGAAAGGTAAGTATCCTAAATGAGAGGGAAGGAGGGAGTGGGGGTATGAGGTAAGGGAGCTGGTCTTCGAATGAAGTATTACATAATCTTTAAGTAATGAATCTGGTCATGTAAAAGAAAGGAAGATGGAAAAAAAAGCCCCAGATAGCTAGTTATTTACGCACTTGCTTGCCTTTTTATACTTATCTTCCTAACAAGGTAACGACCCAAATTTCCGGACAGCATCAAAGAGGCCATGTATCTTATAGTCCAAGCTTCTGATTACCAGACATCGAAATCAGATTCCTTGTCAAGTAAACCGACAGGTCGTAACATCTTTTCCGCTAAACACAACATAGCAGTAATCATGGCAGTTATCAGTAATGCACACGTGACCAATCTGATTCCAAGCTGTTGGGTAGTAGGAAGTATTTGAACTTATTGTACAACGTATGAACAAACAAGTGTGGAGTGTCTTCAGTCGTAAGAGTTACCTGCGATAAAGAATACCACATCAACTATTCATCAAGTATCAAGGTCAAATGAAAACTTGGAAATGTAGAAATCCTTTATCATATCAGTACTTTAGTGTTTTCTCTCGTAAGCAAGATGAGTTTTGGACATTGCCATAAGGTAAAGAGAAACCTGAACAGTTCTATTGATCGAATCTGAGCGAAGTATTGATACAACAGTTGTAA